>PVJI01010142.1:0-61828 GCA_004026765.1 Micronycteris hirsuta
CAAATTCACTGAAAGTAAATAATATTTCAAAATGAAGCTAAAGAACATACTATTTTGATTCCATGGGTTGATAACAGAAAAATTTGGATGTTTGATAATATACCTCTATTTTCTTTAATCCTCACCCAAGGATTTATCCATTAATTCTGGATGGAGGGAGGGAAGGAGGGAGAGGTTGAGAAAGAGAGAGAGAGAAATACTGATTGGTTGCCTCTGTGTGTCCCCCTACTGGGGACCAAATTCACAACCCAGGAAAATATACCTCATCTTAAAATATCAGGTTAATTTCATTATAAGAGAAAGCTGAAATTTTATAAATAGCCACTATAATTGTCACCTTAGCCTTATTGTTACACACATATAGACGGTCAATAATCTATATATACATATACGGTGAAATCTGAGTGAAGATAATGATGATCCGCTAAGTCTGTAATTAAAACTGAAATATTACTTTATCTTTGAGTATGTTCTATATTTGAAATGGAAACAAACAGTAATTTGTAGCATGTTTTCTAAGAAGCAAACACCTATGTAGCTGTGCTTTAAAAGGGTGTATTTTATGCTTCTCAGGAAGCATGTTCTGAGGTTTTGCTCTTCCTTTGTTCTTGTTGATGAAGGTGTATGCATGAAGCCTCAAAACACATCTGCAACCCACAACTTTGAATTTTAAGTCGATGTTGCCTGTAGTCAAGTGTGAGTCATGAATTTCAATACATTTGTTTCAATTGTTCCCTACAGCAAAGATGCAGAAAATACTTATTTCCCTGGTTAGTATCAAATTCAAATGAATTTATCATTTGAACCAAGGAGAAGACTCTAAGGTACAACCTTTCCTATAAAAATGCATAATGAGGGGAAATATTAATGATTTAATGCATTATTAAATTAGAGAGGATCAAGTTTCTTTCTATTTTACTTGGATATAATTATGAAATCTCCAGTATGGTTATTTTCCCAGCTTATCTAAGTAAGAGATAAAAACCCTGTCTCCTTAGTCTCATAGAAAACATTACAACCAGAGGCAGAACAAAAAGTTGTAAAGATTCAGAGATATGAATTGTTTGTAGGGATTTTATTCCAACTCCATTTTATTTTTACAGCTCTAATTATATTACTAAAATTATTTAAGAAAAATTTCACCCTGATCATCAGAGGCTTAAATTTTTAAAAGTTTTTTATTTTCCACACTGATCAGAAAATAAATCTTTTATTTACAATTTGTTACCTAAGTTGAGATTAAATTAATTCCCACTTTTTCCATGGGCCTCTGACATAAAGAAAAAATAGTTGCAGGACTTGATTCCAGAAACATCCCCACATTATAGTCAAAATGATGTTTCATTAATAAGTTTTTCTACCTGAAAATCAACAGAACTTATTATTAATATCAGTGGGGTAGCTACTATGACTAAGTGAAAATTTATGGGTGGTAAAAGCACAATTTAAAAGTGTTATTTGTGATATGACAATACCGTATCTTTTATATTTGTAGTATGCTTTAAGTAGTGCAAATGTTTTAGGACATATCTCTCATTTAGATTACTTTTAGGAGCAATTCTAAGAATTGTCATAGAGGTTATAAATTATTTAACTTTATAAAGTCCTCTTCTTATTTATCTTTTCTCCAAACTGTTGTTGACTTAGGGTTCAATAAATGATTAATGAATGATTAGAAGAATATTATTATTATTATTTTGTTAGCATTCATATAAATGGGACAGAATCTACTCTGAGTATTTCAAAGTGAAAGGCTAGAGAAGAGAGATAAATTGAGAGTTTGAGACAAGAATTATTTTGGGGGAAAAAAAGCAACTTAGGAGTTTCGGCTCCAATTTGTGCGTCTTGTAGTAACTATTTTCATGCTGTTCTCACCTGACAAGTATGGAATTTAGGGGACATCCAACTATTGCTGAATTAGCTGGTCCTATGTTACTTGAGTTTCATCAACTCCAGATAAATCCCTCACAAACTCGTCCAGCATTCTTGACTGTAGTGCTTTCCCCGGACCAACTGTCTTGGCAGGCAGTTCTGTGCAACTAGCTCTCCTCTGTCCCCGACATTGAAGTTGAGTGCTGTGCTGTTTGGAATGCCTCTACAATCTACTGAGGACACAGTAAGGTAGTTAGCATACAGGAAGTGAGATAGCTCATAGGAAGGTAGGAGTAGATAGTGTGAGAGCTTCTAAACAAATTCAAGCTTTTTGTTGCTGTTCTCTTACAGATCTGCATCTTAAATTCATACACTGTTGCTAGGCAGGGGCGAGAAATAGGCTGGTGCTGTGGTACACCACCACCACTGCCCACAAACGTCCTGTGGTGATGGCTCTCTAATTCACTATCGCAGTCACGCGACGCAGCCGGCTCTGCTGGGCGGCATTGGAAAGGGTTAATGGTTGTGCAAGAGCTCAGTATCCACTGTGATGCCCAAACACAGCAACTGTTCTTATGGTTTAGGTATGTCTTTTCCTGTTTTTGATTATAACCTCCTATTTCTATTGTATTTGATTATGTTGTTCTTTAACATAAGTCAGCATAAATCTCTTTTGGAAAGAAACCGAGCAAAATGGACATGTATTTTGAGGAGTGAGACTGAAATTAGTGAGGTTATGTGCAAAAGCACATTTTCCCACCTACATCCCTCACTTCCCACAGACACATGCGCATGCAGCACAGGGCGTGAAAACAACAATTTAATGTGAATAAGGGCAGGTCAATTCTGAAGTATTAACTGACTAAGAAAGTTCATGATATGAATAGAATGGAATGGGCTGGTTAGATCCACATTGTCTCATTTTTTTATTTGATTAAATAACAAGTATTCAATAGCTGCAGTATATGCGAAAGCCTCTTTCTAGGCCAAGAATTGTTATAGACACTGGAATTACAGTAGTGAAGAAAACAGACAACAATTTCTGCTTGCAGAGATTTAGATTTTAGTGATAGCTAAAAATGTCTTGCTCTGTGCCAAGCACTGTTTAAGCTGGTTTACGTGTTTTAAACCTCCATCAGACAGAAACTATTAACACAGATAAGAAAACTAAGGTTTTGAAAGGTTAAGTGACTTTTCTGTGGTCATGGAACTAGGATATGATGGTGCTGAGATTTGAATGAGATTAATTTATCTCTAGATGCTATGCACTTAACCGCTTAAAAAGCTGGGTCTTCATGGAAGCTTAAAAACGTTAACATTTGTAAAGCAGCTCTATTCTAAAAACTAATGCATTTCCTATGCTCCCATGACTCCTTTCTGGCAATTGTCAGTAGATAATTTGAGGCACTGGGATTTGATTCAGTGGGAAATTTACCGTGTTTTGGCTCTGCTGTCTTAATTTTAAGCAACTGTAACCAAATTGGTCCGATCTGGGCTAAGATTCAGTAGTGTTCTGTTGCCACATTACACAATTTATACATGAGCACGTTAAGTTCTCTACTGCTCACTGGGATGCTACTGACCGTAGGATTCCTGTTAACACGAGCAAACTTGGAAGAGAAGAGCGAGGACATTCCTCCCGTGCATTCCAGTTGTTGCTTCACCATGATCTGTTATGATCTGAAGCTGTACAGTTAAGCTCTGTGAACCTCGGTTTCTACCTTTAAATAAAACTACTAGCAACGTTCTTCAGCACCAGCAGAACTGCTTTGCAGATCTGCCATGAAAATGTAAATAAAAGGGCTTTGACATTTTAAAGGAGACCACCAGGATCACAAGGTCCACACATAGCTTGCCCATGTAACCGTGGTTTCCTCCCTCCCTGGTGACTAGCCTAGACATTGCCTTCCAAATAATTTTAAAGACAAGGACAGGACATTTAGCCTACTGTGCAGCAAGCATTATGTGAAATCATTTTCAAGATCCTTATTCAAGACAGGAAAAAAAATGAAATGATAAAGATAAGCACCCCATGCATAGTAGTCACTCAACAAATGTTAGTTCACTTTCTTTGTCCTTTTTCCTGTAACATACACACGAGAATATATTCCTATGTATTTATGTACAACCTTAAGAGCCAAGTTAAAGAAAATAAAAATGTATTTTGCTTCTTAAGAGCATCATGCTTAGAAACTTTTAGTCCTCCCTTTTCCCTTTGCCTTTCTGAACATGAGATGTTTCTGAATAAAAATATCTGAAAGGAATGACCATTTCTTATAGCAATAATTTTGAGTAAAATGTACAATGTTGAGTTTTGGTATCTAAAACCAGGTCCTTAATGGTCAAAAGTGAAGGCCTTGAGGGGAGCATATAACTGAAGTCATGCCTGGCAAGACAAGATTGAGCCCATGTAGAGAAGCAAGTGACCTTGACACCCTCTACCCTCCTTTGCTGGAGAAACGACATGACCCCCAGTCCTGAGGTGGGGAGATGCTGATAAGATGTTGGATAGCCAAGGGAAGCAGCAAGAGCAGAGTCTGCTGCTCACTGAGGACTCTGAAAGGAAGCCACCACTCAGATGACCCACAAGCACCTGGCAGAGCAGAATGGTCAGGCACTTGGAGGCCTGAATTCCCACATGATATCCATAGCACCTACCTAACTATGGCTAGGGAATTTGTAGGAAAAGGACACCATAGAAAAGAGTGGGGTAGGTAGCTTTGTAGAAAGGACTGCGCATCTCCCTAGCTGGGCTGACAAGAAAATGCAGCAAGAATACAGTGAAGTGACAACGGAGATAAGTGGGAAACAGGTCAGGGGCACCATTGAGCCACATTTCCATTTGCATGACTAGAGATTCAGATCAAGAATGACAGCTGGACAAGCAGCAATTGGTTGAGTAAAGAACACTATTCTGAAGTCCCAAGGACCCGAGGACTCCTCCCAGGGTCCTGAATTTCCCCTCTCGGGACATGGTCCCAATATACCCAGTGGTGAACTGAGGGAGAGAGGCAGGGTGAGGGGGAAAAGCAAAGAGGTGGCTACTCCACCCACTGTTACAAAGACTGAATCCTCAAAACCCTTTTGATTGGATTAAAAGGTTTTTTTCCTTTTCTCATAAACCAGAGCATAGAATATTCTTGAAGGAGGCCAGGCTAATTATAGGCATAATAATGAAGTTACATTACCTGTAGGCATGAGTTGGTGTTTGAGTGACATTTGCTGTCCTGGTATAAGAATAGCGGGGGTTGGAGAAAGAAGCATTAGGTGGGCTGATCAGAGGAGGCCCTTTTGAGGAGATGGTCCTTGAGCAGCTTTCTGAACTACTGAGAGACTCAGCTAAGTAATCATGGGGGAGAGTCAGTCAGAGCAAATGCAGAGCCCTGAGTCATGAAACCTGACCTGGATGCCTTCCTGTAATGATGCTTTTTGTTGCTCTCACCAGACACATTCCCAGTTAGAGTGGCCTTGAGTACTGAGCTTAAGTCCTTTAAAGTAAGCATAAGCCACTGCTGCTTCGGATTCTATTCCATCAACCACTAGCGGACTCCAAGCTGCCTCTCACATGCACCTTGGAGCCACGGTTTCCTCCATCCCTGTGTTCTGCTGAGCCTCGGCATTACCTCCATTTTCTACATGTTCACAGATGAATTAAATGTTGGCCTTCTTTATGAGTCCCTATTTATTAACTGTTCACAAGTCTTGGTCATCTCTTACCATCTTCTTTTGGTGGATTTCAGCTCCATGCTGATTCTCAGCCCCATGACCATTTTCCTGAATGTCTTCCCTAAGTGCCACCATTTGTCTTCAGAAACTTACAGTTATTGCCAGTTTTGGATTTCCAATTGTTCATAGTATCCCTAAGTCTCAAGAGTCTAGTTTTCTGGTTTACTTATGGTTATTCCCAAAGCTTGAACTTTTCACAGGGCTCCAGCTTTCCTCTATCAAGTTCAAAAACCAACCAACTACCCACCTACCCAACCAAAGGAAAACTCTAGAAAACCTATGTGTGTGTGTGACTCCTGTAGGTATTCCAGGATTCACAAAAATTCATGAGAGAAAATATATTAATTTCTCCATCTTACAAGAACCGAAGGCTTAATAATCACAAGCTGATGACAGGGATTTGCTACTACCACCAGGTTATTCTAAAACCCATGAATTTTCCACTGTGGCACTTGGACTTTTATTCCAGATATTCTCTTCTGGCAGTTCTCTTGGCCTGCTCTTCACTTATTCCTGACATTCTCTTTTTATTTAGCAAGACCCCTGACTGTTAGCCAGTTGGTAGCAATATAATCCTTATTTCTGAAATGGGGAAAATGACAATAATAGTTACAGTGAGGGTCAACTGAGATTATACAAGACAGATAATAAATGTTATTCCTATAGTCTAGCTGTTGTTTCGTTATCGGCCATGTGTTCTCTGAGGATTTACCATGCATGGTCCCCAACCCCTCTAAAGGTATATGATTCTTTCCCCCACATTTTGTTTTACTGAATATTACCATATTGTCACAGCTCACACCAACACTTCATGTTTCTCAACAAAAAGTACTGCGAAACATTTGATGTTCACTCCGATATTTTGTAATTGAGAGTAGAATTCAGTATCCTGCCCAACAGGGTTACTGTTCAAAGGAATAATGTTACCCCATTATCATCATTCTCCTCGTGACATCGACCCTGAGGACCGTGATCGTGAGGTGGTGATAAATCAAAGTCTCAGCGAGATTAAATAGTCGGACTGTGAGTGTCGCAGACGGATAGCGACAGTAAAAAGCTCAAATTTCCACACACTCACTATTAGAATGCTATTCAAGTCAAAAAAAGGACAGCTTGTGGTATCAAATGAAAGTGATCCCAGGTCTCTGGTGTCAGTATTTTATGCATGTATTTCTTATTTACAGATTGTTTGAAGATAATTTTTAAAAACTCTTTTCCTCCAGTTACACATTTGGAGGAATGTGTAATTCCAGTCAAGATAAATGTAAATTACTATTATTTGTACACTGCTAGAATGAATTATCTTTGTTTTGAAGATATATAGGTGAAAATGTTAGTATCTTCAATTTGGTACATATAGGCAATAAAAATAACTTTCTATTGATTCTGAAAATATACAACTATTAAAGAAGAAATGTAGGGTTTCCTATTATATTAAAACAGTGACTCACTCAAATATTTCCTTATCACATGTTATATAATAGTTAAATATGGTTTGCCTATAATTTGATATGACGGCTGATTACATGGATTTCCATCAGCATATTAACCAAGTTCAGTGTCCTTCAAACTTATAATTTCTAATTATTTTAATGTTACACACACAAACATATTTTATCATATTTAAGTTAATGGGAAGTATATGGAAAGTTATTAAACTCTATGACCAATTCATTTGATAGCTAAACTGGATGCATTTTACCTATATTATATGTGGCATATATAATGCCATATAATGTTGCATGTATAATATTATAAGAAATGTGTTGCGTTACCATGGCCTCTGTCCCTCTCAGTTCCCCATTGTCTATTATGACAGTTTCCACTCTATACCTTTCTGCACGAGTTGTCAACTTGTGTAGAATCACAAACTCTCTAAGCCTTGGAAGGGAAGTAAAAGTCACCTAGTTCCTTCCCACTTCTAGTTACCATTTTCTCTAAAAGCAAAAACAAATGACAAAAGCACATCCTCTAGTTTAAATGTTTAAAGAAATTGGATGAGGAATTGTGTGAAGAGAAGTCTTCAAAGGGAAGAATAGCCCTTGCATGATAAAGTTGGAAACCTTTTGTATGGTTTTAGATCTAAGACACAAACCAGTTTCATCTGCATAAGTTGATTCCTTGGAGAAGAGGCAGGTAGGCAGGGCACGGGCAATGAAATGGGAGCTTTCAGGGGTTAATGTCCCCGACTACAGAACATTATTTGTTGGAAAAAAATTGACAGTGCACACTCACTTGCCAAGTAAAAATGTTATTCCTTTATTTTGAGTAGATGTAGCTGATAGTGGGAGTGGTGATACAGTGCTATACAAGGTTTGACCTTTATTATTTTGTTAGAGTGTAAATGTTTCTTAGCAAGAGAGGGGCTATGTGTCCTAACTTTACATACAAGTATGGAAGAAATATTAACCTTATTACTAAAAGAAAACAATTTTAGATACCATGTCACTCTAGGAATCTATGTTCAATACTAAAAAAATGAAATTTTATTACACCCCCATCATAAGAGATAAGTTAATAGCCATAATCTCGAATCTGAGGAATGCTGAACCAATATTTTTAACCTGTGTAATAAACTAACATGCCGAGTGTGGCATTTTTAAGCTACTAATAGGACTTAAAAGTTCAGTGTTATTATTTTTCTTTCTTTATGAACTAACAAATAGATTTTTAGCCTCTGATTTGAGTAACACTCACGCTAGTATCATGAAGTTTGGTGGTTTTCAATTTAGCAGACTCATCACAGATTTATAATTATTTCGCAATTGGTCTAACAGAGAAGAACGAAGGAATTTGTGCTGATCTATATGTCACCCAGTTCATGACCACATTCCAGGGCTGGTAATTTGGTCTTTGACTGTGTCATCTTTTGCTAACCTTTCTAGGAAAATATCCTCTGCATCTGGCAGATGCAAAAGACAGAAACGGAACTGGGACTTGGGCTCCCAATGCTCTGCTACTGAAATAGAACACTGACTAATGATGATTTCTCTAACAATATTAGTGTTGTTAGACTCTCCCACACCCTTTTGTTGAAGTTATCTGGCACTGGGGAGCCAAGAATGAACACACAAGGCATATTTATTGCTAAAAAGCTCAGCATCCACTAAAGACATTTAAAATTCCAAAATGAAATTATATGTAGTACTTCACTGTGAACAGAATTTAAATATGCCACTCATGGATAAAATCATGAACTCTATTTTACTTTCAAATGCACATCTTTATAAAATTATATTCAGGTAATAACTAAAGCTATTCCATTACAGAGGTATGACAAAGATGAAGTGCTGAGCTTCACAAATGAGAGGATCCAATTCATCTATGTTTTGTGAATTACTCATGCTTGACATTTGAGGAATTTATACCAATAAAATGCATAATGGATCAAAAGTTGGTAAGTTTTCACTTTCACTTTCAAATATGGGGACATGAGAGGCACTGCCTGTGTGTGTGTTTATATGTGTCTATACACACCATATCCATAAAGATCTTTCCAGAATCTGCTATTATCATTGGGGGGCATGTGTCCTAAGTAAGTTATAATACGGAAACAAATGGGAAGTGGGATTTCATGGTCAGCAGTATCCCTGTCTTCAGTCACGGATCAATGAAGAAAAAGCTTGAAGCTCGGCCTACGCCCGGTGCAATCTCATTATGACAGGTTTTAGGAAATCAATCTGTCTGCTGTTTATTGCACATTTCTCAGATAGATCTCATTGAAATTCAGCCCTAAAGTTCAACTCTCATCCCATAGAAAATAGCAACAGTGGAACCAATTCAATGTTAAAGAATACATAAATATGTAAATAAAATCATAGCATATAGATAGGCTTGTTGTTGCTATGGCCTTTTAAATACACATAAAAGAATACAATTTTCTAAAAATAATCTGTAGAAATTTAAGTTTCTAAGTAGAATTTACTTGAATTTTTTCCAAAAAGGAATATTACATGTATAAATTTGGGTGTCATGCAAATTATTGGTAGAAAAAAACATTACTGCAATTCCGTCTGGGGGATGTCACAGATCTGTGTCACGGACAAGGTAATGGCATTATGAAGAGTACTCCTTCCGACAGTGTTCAGACAACACTGTCCTCATTTCCCTATCTGCTTTACAGAGAATTACATTACTGAAGAGGCTATTTACTTAAAGCTGCAAGTAAAGTACTAATTCTCTTTCTCTTATTCATCTTTCTGTGAAATGAGAATGTAAGAGAATTAAGTAAAGTATTTAGTTAATATTTGCAAGGGATTTAAATGGGAAAACAAAGAGAAAAGTGCTAATAGATGAAAGCTGATTTCTGCACTTATATGGAATTAAAATTATTCACATCCCAGTTACTAAACCAGCTGCCTGCATTCTCCCAGAGACCAATTACATTACAGCACACTTTCTCTTTAACAGGGGACTGACGCTTCCAGAGCCTACCTTGATGAATGCAGGTTTGTGTATATATGCATAAATGCCATTTATCAATACTAATGTTAACAGTGAACTTCGTAAGTGGCCATTAAAAATTCTCAGTAAGGCCTGATCTTTCATTGCAAAAATACTACAGAAGTACCTTTATAAATTTATGTTCCAGATGGTAGTGCCATCTGGGAGCTAACTTTCATTGTCTAATGGTTTCTGGCTACATTTACATAGATTAGGCATCAACACCCACTTCTGGTTACAATCGTTTTCTTCACTGAGGTGATACTTAGTGGAATGTGTTATGTATAGCTTATTGTAAAAATGATCTCAGATGACAAAAAGAAGTAAACAGACTGGAAATTTCATATGGCTAATAAAACGCACAGCAACAAAGCGACCTCCATTGGCCGCATTCAGACAACAGAACAGTAGCATTTATGTCTCACACGTTTGGATGAAATGTGTATCCTAAGCGGGTTGGGTCTCCCACTCTGCTGCTCTGAGAATGTAGACTTGCCAGATGGTTCTGATGGAACTTTATTTTATTGAGAGGGTGCATTTACAGAACACCTAATGGCCTCCAAATGCACCGGAAATTAAATCTTTAGATTTCTAGTAGATTGATAAAAAAGAATAAAATGGAGTGAACAGACACTAGCACAGTGCATTACCTTTCTTTCTCTTGGGGTCACTGATCCTATTTTTCCCCAGTCTTGAGAGTGAAGGAACTGACAAATAGGCTGATAACTTTTATTCCACATGTCATGACAAAAGTTTGACATATTTTCAGTCAAAATGTCTACCAGATATAATTCTACCTCCTCAATCCCAAGTATCTAGCTTACATTATTCTCATTATATTAATTATAGTTTTCCATTTATGACACAGTGATAAGCTTAATAATAGTCCCTCAAAGATGCATGTCTTAATCTTTGGAACACCTTAATATGTTATTTTACATGGCAAAGGGGAGTGTGTAGATGTATTAAAGTTAAAGATCTTGAGATGGGAAGATTACCCTAAAGTATTCATGCAGGCCCATTGAAATCACAAAGGTTTTACTAAGATGGAGTCCAAATCATAAGAGCAGATGGGATGATGGAAGACAGAGGTTGGAAGGGTGTAAAGATGGACACGGGGCCATAAGCCAGAGGAAGTAGGTAGACTCCAGGCACTGGAAAGGACGTGGGAATTAATTTTCCCCTAGAGCTTCCGGAAGAAATGCAGCATGGCCAGGCATCTTGAATTTTGCCCCTTAAGTCTCATTTTGGACTCTTGGCCTCCAAAACGGTCATAAAGTAAAATTGTGTTGTTTTAAGCACTAAGTATGGGGTAATTTGTTACAGCACCAATAGGAAACTAAGGTATATACCCTCGGTGTCCCTGGGCTCAAGCATTGTTTTCACAGACTTCAGAATTATTTCACTATGGCACAGTGCATGGAGAGGGACAGTTAGAGAGATTAAACGGAGCTTTGCTGGGACAATGATCTTGAGGAGGTGGGAGTGCCTAGAGCCCAGGACACAAGCAGGAGGATTGTCTTCAGGTAGGGACGGAGAGAACCGGCTTCACATTGTAACCCTCCGACGTTAAGAATAATGAAGGCTACGATGCCGGTTGCTGGGAGCCTCTCTTAATTTTCCTCAAAACAGTGAGCAGTATTACTCTCCACCTTTTCTTAGGTTTATTTCTTCTGTCTTCAAATGTTTCTATTCTCAGTGATGCTATCAACAGATTGCTTCTCTTTCCCCCTTTGGATCTCTCAATATTCGAGTTATATCCACTTTTCATTGGATTTGTCTTTAGTGATTCCTTAATTAAAATGAACACGTCTAGATCAGTGGTTCTCAGCTGGGGATGACTTTGTCCCCAGAAGCCATTTGGCAATGTTTGGAGACATTTTGGTTGTCATGGCTTGCAGAGGGTGGTAGGGGTGTGTGCTGCTGGAATCCAGGGGGTAGAGTGGACGGCTGCCTGCAAAATTCTTCTAATAAATGGGGCAGCTCCCCATAGCAAAGAATTATCTAGGCCCAAATGTCAACAGTGGCACTGTTGGCCATTGAGAAGCCTCATGCTAGAGGACACATCATTTTTTAATGTTATAGCACTTATTTTCCTCTAAGCTGAGCTTCTTAAAAGAGTAATCTCCATCCATATATTCTAATATGTTTTCATCTCATTACCCTGTTACTACAGCAAACTCATTCTGATTCCTATAACCTTTCTGCTCTCCTTTAGGATGATTCTTTCAAACTCATGACTTTAAATATTAGCAACACACAAGAGTTCCAGCCAAAATGGAGACATAGGTAGGTACACTGTGCCTCCTCACACAACCAAAAGAAGGACAACAATAAATTTAAAAACAAAAACAATCAGAACTGCCAGAGAAATTGAACTATACGGAAATCTAACAACACAGGAGTTAAAGAAGAAACATTCATCCTACCGGTAGGAGGGTGGAGACTGGCAGCCAGGTGGAGAGGACTTGAGGCAAGGTGAGGGCTGGAGGACCAGGGCAAGCGTCTGGCAGAGCAGGTGGTCCCACATGTGTGTGCAGGTAAACCAGGAGGAACAACTGGGAATTGAGACAGACCACTCAACCCAGGGTTCCAGTGCACATAAATAAAGCCTCAAAACCTCTGACTGAAAAAACCTGTGGGTGTTGTGGCAATGAGAAAAACTCACAGTCTCACAGGAGAGTTTGTTGGAGAGACCCACAGGGTCCAAGAACATACACAAACCCACTCACCTGGGAATCAGCACCAGAAGGGCCAAATTTGCAGAGGAAGTACTGAAAACAGCTGAGAGTTGAGAAAGCAGCACTGCTCCCTCTCGGGCCCCCCCCGACATACAGCTCCACAATGAAGCAAAGTGGGTTGCCCTGCCCTGGCAAATATCTAAGTCTCCACCCCTTACTACATAAAAGGTGCACCAAGACAAAAAAAATGGCCCAAATGAAAGAACAGATCAAAGCTCCAGAAAAAATACAACTAAGCAATGAAGAGATAGCCAACCTATCAGATACAGAGTTCAAAACACTGGTAATCAGGATGCTCACAGAATTAGTTGAGTATGGTAACAACATAGAGAAAAAAGTGAAGGCTATGAAAAGTGAAATAAAGGAAAATGCATAGGGAAACAACAGTGACAGGAAGGAAACTGTGGCTCATATTAACAGTTTGGAACAGAAGGAAGACATAAACATTCACCCAGAACAGAATGCAGAAACAAGAATACAAAAAAATGAAGAAAGGCTTAGGAACCACCAGGATAACTTTAAATGTTCCAAAATCCAAATCACAGGTGTGCCAGAAGAAGAAGAGGAAGAGCAAGAAATTGAAAACTTATTTGAAAACACAATGAAAGAGAACTTCCTCAATCTAGCAAAGGAAATAGACTTCCGGGAAGTCCAGGAAGCTCAGGGAGTCCCAAAGAAGTTGGATCCAAGGAAGCACACATCAAGGCACATCATAATGACATTACCCAAGATTAAAGAGAAGGAGAGAATCTTAAAAGCGGCAAGAGAAAAGGAGACAGTCACCTACAAAGGAGTTCCTGTAAGACTATTGGTTGATTTCTCCAAAGAAACCTTCCAGGCAAGAAGGGGCTGGAAAGAAGTATTCCTAGTCATGAAAGGCAAGGACCTACATCTAAGATTACTTTATCCAGCAAAGCTATCATTTAGAATGGAAAGGCAGATAAAGTACTTCCCAGATAAGGTCAAGTTAAAGGAGTTCATCATCACCAAGCCCTTATTATATGAAATGGGCTTATCTAAGAAAAAGAAGATAAAAAATATGAACAGTAAAATGACAACAAACTCACAACTATCAACAACTGAACCTAAAAAAAAAACAAAACAAACTAAGTAACAACTAGAACAGGAATAGAATCACAGAAATGGAGATCACATGGAGGATTATCAGCAGGAAGAATAGGGAAAAAGGTACAGGAAATAAGAAGCATAAATCGTAGGTACAAAATAGACAGGGGGAGGTTAAGAACAGTTTAGGAAATGGAGAAGCCAAAGAACTTATATGTACGACCCATGGACATGAACTAAGGGGGTGGGGAATGAGGGTAGGAGATGGGGGTGCATTGTGGAGGGGGGTAAAGGGGAGAAAAATGGGACAACTGTAAGATCATAATCAGTAAACTATAGTAAAAATAAATAAATATTAGCAACACACAAATGATGCTCCCATACTTTTAGAGAGAGAGGAAGGGAGAGAGAGAAACAACGATACAAGAGAGAAGCATCTGTTGGTTGCCTCCTGGATGTGCCATATGGAGGATCACACACACCCAGACCATGGACCATACGTGCCTAGACTGGTGATAGAACCCACAACCTAAGTGCGTGCCCGGACCTGGAATTGAACCTGCAACCTTTTACTTTGGAGCATGGGGGGATGCTCCAACCTATTTAGCCACACCACCAAGGGCTGATGCCCACGTCTCATTTTAGCCAGTTCTGCCCCAAAATCTCAGACAGTTGGGTCTAACTGACTGCTAGACACACCCATATCTTGTTTCACACACTCCAAACTGAACATACACAAACTGAGCTCATGCGTTATTAACAAAACTTATTCCTACTCTGGCATTTGACACTTTCTTCCTCTCGAAAGTCCTGGGTCTTTGTTGTTGTGGTTGTGGTTGTGGTTCACTCATTGGGACATCCTCTTACCTGTCAAATATGCCCTTTCTTTAAAATGCAATTGAAGTTTCTTCATGGAAACATCTCCTGATACATCCGACTGACTAGAGCCGAATCGGATGTCCTTCCTCTGTGTTCATTCTTTATGATCCTTAGCATTCATTCTCAGCTTACATCTTGTTTTTAGCCTAGAGCACAAAACCCAGTCAAAGCTACTCAGACTACAGAACTGTGGATAATAAATGGTTAACATAGTTTCAGTCAAAATATCTACCAGGTGTTATTCTCTGTCCTCAGTCCTACATATCTAGAATTTATCATTGTCATCATATTGTCATACTTTTACCATATAGCAGGTGGCTTCATAACAGTCTTTCAAAGATGTCCACATCCTACATGGCAAAAGGGCATCCTTTCACCTCAGCAAATGAATCACTCTTTTTTCTAGACTACGCTCCAAATAGGTATTATGATTTCTACATGTCTCTGCCCTCACAACCAATAGTTTTAAGACTCCTAAAGGTATGCATTAAGTGCCACTCAAATAACTAAGGAATAAACAAAGGGGATAAAAGTTTCATGTGACAAAAAATTAGTCACACAATTGGTCTGGCTCTCTGGAAAGGAACTTTTTTTAACCTTGACTAGTCAAATCAAACTATCCAACTACCTTGTAAGAATGGACCGAGCCAGAGGCAGGACCCTGACAACCGATTTAATGTAGCAGTATAGTCTAATGGACAATGAGGGGAAACCAAACGGTTCTGTGCTACGCTGTGGGACGGTCTGGCACATGATCTTCTCGAAAGAAAAACACTCAACTGCAAGAGAAAGAAATGAGAAACGTGTACGTTACCTGATGAATTCAGTCAGGATGTTCTACTGCAAAACATATACCTCAATTGTTGTCCTTCAAGAATAGACTGGCATTGCGTTCTGTATCCAAAGATTTCACTTGTGAGATAAAAAGTGCAATCCGTGCCAGGGTTTTTTTCCCCCAGGATACATGTAATCAGCAGTGACACCTTCTATTCTGATGTAAGTAGTAAAAGATGTGGCAATCAAAGAAGCCTATTTTGTTTCTTTCTGAAAATCAAATACCATGGCTGCTGGTAAATTCAATTTATACTTTTCAAGCGAGAATTAAAGAGAGGAGACTGACAGCTGACTGATTTTGTTTTAACTGTACAGACTAGTCACTTTAAAGAATGTATCTCTCATTTAAACTGGGTCATATATAAGGAAAGAACCAGATAGAGTGACCTGAATATTTGTATATGGAAGAATTCTGCTCAACACAATGTATAGCTTGTAATACTTTGGAATACAAAATACTGTGTAAAATGAAAATAAAAGCTTAATGCTCATTTATACACCTATGTATCTGACTTTATAGAATACAAATGTGAAGAATAAAACTTCTTAAAATAACTGTAAAGAAAGCACTTTAAGTTAAGAATAGTATCAGTTCCATTTACTTTGAGATATTTAATTATTATGTTCTTCCAAACTACATTATTAAAGTTGAAAAGACATAATTGCTCTGTCTTGATGGATATATGTGCCAAAGTTTAAAATTAAGTTATGATTTAATTATCTCAGCTTGTATGGGAGAAAGATTACATTAAAGAAGTGGATACCAGAACAAATTGGTAAGCTGTATACTACCTTCACCAATCTCCACAAGACTTTACAAGAGAACAATAATTTATGTTTTCATAAGCTTTGAGATTTTGTAATCTGTTACAAGTAGCAGCTTTGTCTATCTTAGCTTGACTTGAAGATGGTAAGAAAGTAACTATGGGTAGGTAGATAACACAAACAGGATTAAAGCAAAGCAACAAACAGCTAGTTTCTAGGATAACTAGTGTTCTTAGGTTTTTGTGTTTATATTCAATATTTGTACATTCCATTGAAAATACCAAAATCAATTTTGTCTTATGGTTCTTCCTTGAGAAGTTTATTTTTCATCTCTTGCACCTTTCTAGTATTTATATTTTTGTTTTATTTCTTTTTCATATTAAGGAGTTGCACATTATATGATAAAAGAGGGAATATCATCCCTTAATACAGGATAAAATAATGAGGTAGATGATTATTTCAGTCAAAGAGAGAGAGAGAGAGAGGGAGAAAGCTCAGAGCAGAGAGTGTATACTATTCTATTTTCTATTATGGCATATTTCCTAATGCACTTCAGGGGGTTATACTATTCTCTTAAAAGAGCATGTTAGAAACAGTAATATTTCTTCCTGGTCAGAGACTCATTACAGTTATGATCTTCACTGTCTGTACTCTTTAAAACACTCAGTCATCCTCAAATTTATTCTCAATCAGACAAAGTTGAATGAATCTTGGAATTTTGATTTTACACAAAACATTAAAATGGTTAGATTTATGTTGGATATTTTTCCTTTAAAAAGATGATACTCTTATTATTAATTTTATCATATTTAATAGAGTTGTTCTTAATATTTCAATTCAATCCAATTAAAAAATGGGCAAAGGACCTGAATAGACACTTTTCCAAGGAAGACATTCAGATGGCCCATAGACATATGAAAAAATGCTCAACATCACGAGCCAACAGAGAGATGAAAATTAAAACCACAATGAAATATCACCCCACACCTGTCAGAACAGCCATAATAAACAAATCAACAAACAACAAGTGCTGTCAAGAATGTGGAGAAAAGAGAACCCTAGTACACTGTTGGTGGGAATGCAGACCATTGCAGCCAGGAAAAACAGTAGGGAATTTCCTCAAAAAATTAAAAATGGAGCTACCTTTTGACCCAGCAATTCCATTGCTGGGAATATATCCTAAGAAGACGGGACCACCAACTCAGAAAAACGTATGCACCCTTATGTTTATAGCAGCGTTATTTACAATAGCCAAGTATTGGAAACAGTGTAAGTGCCCATAAGTAGATGAATAGGTTAAAAAACCATGGTACATTTACACAATGGAATACTATGCAGCAGAAAGAAGGAATTCCTACCTTTTGCGACAGCATGGTTGTAATTGGAGGCTATTATGCTAAGTGAAATAAGCCAGTCGTTGAAAGACAAATACTGTATAATCTCACTTATGAGAGGAATCTAATGAACAAAGTAAACTAACAAGCAAAACAGAACCAGAGACATGGAGACATAGAACAGACAGACAGCTGCCTGAGGGGAGGGGGGGAGGGGACAGTGGAAAGAAGAAGGGACTAGTCAAAGAACATGTGCGAATGACCTACAGACAGAGACAATGGTTGGGGCATGGCTGTGAGAGTTGGAAGGAGGCTGAGCCAAGGAGGGCAAAGGGGGAAAAATTGGGACAACTGTAATAGAATAAACAAGAATAATAAAAACAAATTGGAAGGAAAAAAGATACAATATGTTTACCAGAGCCATGTTTAATAACTTATATACAAATTATACAGTATGTATAAGAGTAAAAAAAAAGTGAGATCTGAGGGAAAAAAAGTAAGATTTCAATTCAGATACCAAATTTTAAGTATTTATAAAAGCATGGAAGGCCTTAAGATCAGTGCAAAAACAAACAAAACACCTTCTTTTTTTCTGGGAACTTATTTAGATGGTATATTTTGAACTGTGCTAAGAAAGAACGTTAATGAAATTATTTGTAGAAAGAGTAATCAATACTAAAAATCTATTAGTATCTTCTAATATATCTCATGACATTTTGAGAAGAATTTCATTTTATAATTTTATGTTTGACATTTTTTATATCCTAAGTGACTTACTCTCCATTCAGGTTAATGAAAATAATTGTCTTTTTGATTATTTTAAAAGAGGAATGCATGTAAAGACCCAACTTTCTTGAGTATATTATGAAATCTGTTGAATTAACTAAGCATTCCCACTGATTTGTAATGAAAAACTACAATAATAGGAGTGGGGCTATAGCGGTTTTAGACAGGTAACAAAAGCAAGATTCAATAAGGCCAGAAATCTGTTTTCTTCAAAAATACAAAAATAGCATTCTTTATTGCAAAAATAACAAAATTTCCATTAATCTACATGCATACTTAGTCTTCTTTGAAAAATCATCCTGTACCTCTTAGAAAACTGTTGACAGTTAGTAGAAGTCTCTGTCAATTATGTAATTTCAAATAGCAGCTCAAATAGTTAGCAACTCCCTCAAATATCTGGAACCATACACATTAAAAAAATCATAACATGAATCAGAAGGAAACTAAAATAATGACAGAACCAAGTACAATGGGTTTGGAATCTGTGGGTCTTAAAAATGAAATAAGAGAGAGAGGCAAAATGTCTGAAGTACCAGTTGTATCCAGTATCACTGGATCAGTTGTATCACTGCTTGAAGACGTAGCAGTGATGGGGGAAATGCTTTTTTTTTTTAATCTGAGAAGAAAATGTAATTATAATTTGCTCTTGAATGCTAGTTAAATGTGCCTGCTCTTGTGGATATTTTCCACCAATACCCAATAGTCCAGAAACAGAGTGACCTCTGTGGCAGCTGACAAGCCACCCAGGCTAATTAGCTGCTAGCCTGTCAATAGGTACAGATAATTGTCGGTGCTGGGGCTATAATAGAGTTCTTGAAGCTACGGTGCCTGGGACGGAAGATGCTAATAACACCATAACCACAGCCAAGGGTGCCTTTGGGCAGCACCTTGTCTCAGGAACATGGAAGTGCTGGTGACAGCCCCATAAAAGTCACACATTAGGTTTAACAATAAAGTGTGAAGTAGAAATAAGGGACATATTTTCCCATTTTTTCAAGTAATATATCAAAGCAGAAAAAAGGGGGCTTTGCAGGCAAGAAGGGACTGGCAAGAATATTCAAGGTGATGAAAGGCAAGGACCTAAACCCAAGATTACTCTATCCAGCAAAGCTATCATTTAGAACGGAAGGGCAGATAAAGTGCTTCCCAGAAAAGGTAAAGCTGAAGGAGTCCATCATCACCAAGCCCTTATTATATGAAATGTTAGAGACTTGTCTAAGAAAAAGATCGAAACTACGAACATTAAAATGACAACAATCTCACAACTATCAACAATTGAATCTAAAACAACAAAACAAAAACAAACTAAGCGAACAACTAGAACAGGAACAGAATCACAGAAATGGAGATCACATGGAGGGTTATCAGAAGGGAGGGGGTACCGGATGGAGGAAAAGATACAGGGAATAAGAAGCATAAATGGTAGGCACAAAATAGACGGGAGGTTAAGAATAGTATGGGTAATGGAGACGCCAAAGAACTTATATGTATGAGCCATGGATGTGAACTAAGGGGGGATCACTGGAAAGAAGGGGAGTAACTGGTCAGAGGTGGGCAAAGGAGAAAAATTGGGACAACCGTAATAGCATGATCAATAAAATGTACTTAAAAAAAGAGAAAAGAAGGGGCTGCCTAAACCGTCTGGGCAGGTGTTTGCTTTCTAATAGTTTATAAGAAAAATGATTATGCATCTTGGCTGAATTTATAGTGTCAAGTCTCTGAAAACTTTTTGATTTCGATGTGCTCCTTTTTGTTGATTGAAAGAAAGTGGTCAGGAGCAGGCAAAAACCTCAAATTAGGGTGATTGCCTCTAATTTCTCTTTAGCTTATAAAATACAATCAGCTGTATGTAAAATACAATCAGCATCTGTATGTAACACATGTCCTGATATCCCCACCGGCTGTCTTTAGTTATTTTGTAACTTACCTCCCTACAGGTGTTCAAAATGGAAAGTTTTTTTGTGATTTATATTCTAACTTCAAATGTTAACATGATAAAGAGGTCTGGGTGATGAAACAAATTCTCTCTCAGTTTTTAGTAACCCAATGATGACTTTGGGAGCCGAGCACAAACCCGGAATGATAAGAAGAAACACGCTGCCTAAAGAGTTACTTGCAGTCAGGATGAAGAAAAGCGGGAAAGGAGCCCCCGAACTTGGATGTGAGGCCCTCACTAGGCAGCTGACATTGGGCACATGGCCCGTTTTTCTCAACTTCAGTTTTCTAAACAGTAATGTTGGATAGTAATTTAGAGCTCTAACATGTTATTTGAATTCAATTACTTTATATTATAGCTTTGAAAGCTCCTAGCGTGGGCCTGGTCTATATTACTCATTTAATAAACTTCACTAAGGGGAGCTCCACTAAGTCTGCACAGAAAATAATATATTCTGAGCTATGGCAGAAGTTGGTGGCCTAGGAAATTCTCAGGAAAAGAGTTTCCCTCGTCCTTCTTCCCAAGTTTGAACAAGGGAAACATTCCCTTCTAATTGGGAGCCTTTATGTTTCTACCTAGATAAATTCTATGATGAGAATCACACACAGAGAGAAGTAAAAGGAAAGAGGCATTGAAAAGAACAAGGAGAAGATGCAGTCTCAGTTTATTAATTGCGCTGTTTCCTTGTTCTTTTCCCTCTCTTGGGAGGACAGGAGAAGTGTCTTTATGCTGGCATTTATTTGGGCGAGCAGAGTTCCTGGACTGTGAGTTCCCAGAAGTGAAGGTGGAAACATGAAGTTCAAATAAATTACTAAGAAAATAAATTCTGATGCACAGGAGAAAAAAATAAAGCAGAAAAGGAAATCTCTATGTGTTTTTACCCTTCAGTTGGGGTTGTTACTCAATCATTTATTTGATAAAAATTCATTCATTTTTTTTACTATGTTTAGGGCATTGTAGATAAAATGCTCACCAGAGAGACAAAAATACTTGCTCATTTGAAGTTTATATCCTAGGGAAGGAGGGATACAAACAATACATGAGATAAATAAACAAATGATATAAAAGACTAGACTGTGATAACAGTTATGGAAAAATGTAAAGCAAGGAGGTGGGATGGGGAGTGTCATGCTAGAGGCAGGGTCGGCACTGAGATTTAAATAGGGTGTTCTTCGAATGGCTCAATAGCAAGATATAATTGAACAAAGTCTAAAGCAGGTGAAGAAACATACTGTGTGAATAATTTAGGGAAGAGCATTCCAGGCAGAGGGGACAGAGGACAAAGATCAAGCTCTCTAGGCAGGAACACACTTTCTGTGCTGGGAGAGCAGCAGGACACAAAGGTGAGTAGGGTACAGGGAGTGAGGGAGGAAGTGGCCAGACCAGGGGTGGTGAAGGTGACAGGCCCTGGACTTCTTAGTTCCCTCTAAGAATTCAGGCTTTTTTTCTGGGAGAGATTGAGAGCCATCGGAATATTTGGGCATTCTCTAATTTCCATTTTAATTGGTTCATATTGTCTGCTTTGTTTTGCAAAGCAGTAGGAGTTAGGAAATACTACTACTAGTAATAAAAATAATACTATTTTGGATGCAAACTAAAGGACTTGCTGGCAGATCAGATATAAGGTGTGAAAGAAAAGAGTTAAAGATGAAAATCCAAGGGTTTTCCATGTGGAAAGAATGTTCAATTTAGTAACTGGACAGCTTTAAATAATTCTGGTATATATTTCCATCCTCCCAGTCTGGGATTCTTGTTTTATGTGCCCATACCTCCTACTACATTAGACTCAGATTTCCCAGTCAGCCATCACCCTAACTAGAGCGCGCCTCTTGAAAACAAGAAATGTGAATTATTCATTTTCACTTTCTCAGGGCTGCCACAGGATCTGACACACACACTGTGAGGTTATGGTGGGTGTGGAATCGTAAAGACTTGTATTTACTTCTTCCATTTAGCAACTGAATCCATTTGTAGGTTGTGGGGTCTTTCTCATCTAATGAGTCTTGGTGGGTATCCAAGACTTCCTGATGTACAGAAGGTACAAATGTTGAATATTTGCCTCCCCAACATCCTTTGGGTCTTGGGCCCAGACGTATGAGCTGGGGCCCTCCATGCAGAGAACTCCACAAAGAACAGCCTGCGGAGTTAGTATACAAATGGAGGCCCAGTTAATGTCTCCTTCTCTTAGCTGCCCTTTCTTTATCAGATTAGTTTTGAGATGTGATGCAGGGTATAATTCTTAGCTGTCTAGGCCTATGCTTGGTTCTCCAAACTTCTCAAATGTTCTGTCAATTACCTAATATCCTTTTACAACCTCCAGTTCTGCTTAAATAAGCTATACATGGCTTTGTTACTTGGAATAAGGAACACTCACCAATGTTGTGCTCAATTTAAATAATTACTTAATGAGGGAATGATCATTATATTCAACTTTGAAAAATGTATATACATTGGCCTGAGATGGAGTAGTAGGTTAGGGGCTTGCAGTCTCCACTTCTGTCTTGCTATTTGTCACTGTAAAATTTTGAGGAACATATGAAAGGAAGGAACACAGGTCAGCTGGGATTTGATAGGAAGCAGATATGAAGTAATGGGAAAATTTCTGATTTGGAGTTCACTGACAATTTAAGAATCTGGTAAATAGTATGGGTTTTTCTGTATGAATTGCACATAAGCAAAAGCACAAATTTTTTAAATGAAATTTTAAGGAGATCAAATGCTTTAGCATCTTCTCTTGTTGATAAAATTTCATGTAGTTTTCAATAACACATTCTGAAAGATAAAAGGCTAGGCTTAATCTATTCTTCCTGTGCTACTTTACCCGTTAATAATATGACTGTGATTTGAAATTTGTAGCTAATGCAGTAATCAGCTTAATAGAAATGAAATTGAATTTACTTATTGTGATATTCCCAGAGAGAAAGTAAGCCAGGAATAACAGAAATAAATAGTTGAATTTCTCTAGGTACTATATTGATAGAAAAATATTAATATTATAAAAACCTAAAGATAATCACAAATGAATTAAAGTTTGAAGTGCTACATCAATGCTAAATAATCAATGCCAATGAAAGAATAGATTTTGAAAATTGTACAGGTTATTATAGATCATTCAAATTAATAACATTATCTTATAGAAATGGGTTTCAGAGAAGCTAGGTTACACATCTAGTAATTTACCAAAGAATGTCCTTTTATCAGACCAGTCATTTAAAAACAGAAAGCACCATATTACTCTTTGTTCAAATGAAATTTTATAGCCAAAGCCATGCGCATAAATTAGACAAAATGCAGTTGAATGGGAAGGTACTGAGGGACCTGCCAATCTTCTCTGTGAGGGCACGGTTTGAAGACTCTCCACTCAATCACCTCTGTCTTTGAGTATTAATATGTGATAATAGATAAAAATAATTGCCTATGTATGTGCAGGCCCCACACTAAGTGCTTTTGGATACCTTATCCCACTTAATCTTTGCATGAAGCCCATGCAATGAGTATTGTCAACTCCGCTTTACAAATGAAGAAATCAAAGAGTAGAACTGTTGAATAACTTGCACAAGCAAATAGAGCCAGAACCTGAACCCAGAGATATTTACACAAAGGCGTGTCTGCTAAATCACTGTGGTCAAAAGCTCTTCAATTGAAAATGCTATGTAATTGAATAGACTTTATTCATCTGTTGTTCAACATTCGCATTTTTCTGTCTCTCCTAGTTTATAAACTGAGATCTTAAATAGGGAGACAATGATCAAATTAAAAAGTATTTTTTCAATAAAAAGTCTTTTATTGATTCCTATTATAGTTTCAATAATCACGGATATAAATACCATCCAAACAAGTCATAAAACAGGAAGAGTACTAAAGATGACTCTCTTGATTTATTAGTTGTAGGCTTAGCCTGTGATTTGCTATTTGGAAAATTCTTCCAAGCTACTGGAAATTTTTAAAATTTCAAGTGGTATCTAAGCATAGAAAATCAATAAAACAATAGTTTAGACCTCTCTGAGCTTATCATAGACCCAGGGTGACCAAAAGACTTCACCTCTCTTGGGTCGATGCAGACAGGTTGGCAGTGACTGTGTTGGGTCTGACTAGCTAAGGCGAGTGAAGTGGGCCTGGAAGGGGAGGAGCCACCGCTGCCGCCCTGTGTTCCGCTATTCTGTATAAACTTTCTCATGCCACTCATTTGGCAAAACCGTAGTCATTCTTTGGTAATAGGAGTGTGTCATTCTGCAGTTTGAAGGTGTTTGGAATAATTAATACATAGTACAGCAGCTGGCCCATAATAATATCATATAATAATAAAGTCAGTGATACCAATTGTTATTTTTATTTTTTAATTTTATAGGAAACATGCACATAAGCTACAAAGCCTCACTGATTTCCCACTTTGACATAGAACTATATAACAAAAGTATCTATCACTCAAATTCTCCACTGTCCACAAAATGGTTCTAAATACGTTTTTTCATGAGACCTGACGCTCCTTAGGATTTAGTGATTTATTGGAGATTAAAGTGAGCCAAGCTGTGGACCGTTTTCCTGCTGTAGATTCCAACCAACTGTCAGCAGACACAGTGGACCGCATAAGCATCTTGATATGGCTTTGCTATTGTTACATGCGACAGTGGAAAACTCAGGCCTCCTACCTTGGACCTAAACGGGCCATTGCAATGGAAAAGTTCTGACTGAGCCTCAGACAGACTGGAAGCAAAGGGGGGCAGTAATGTTTTGCTTGAGGAAGAGGCAAGAGACAGAAGGGAAAAGGGAGTGACAGGAGGGGAGAGGGAAGGAGGGTGAGAATTACAGAGGACCACTCTCTACTTCAAAGAACACTCATGGATGTCCCGTTCCTCAGTCTCACCAATGGATAGTAAACCACCCCACCTCCTCTTCAGGGAAGGCTGCCTGGGAGAGGTATCAGAAACTTTCACTTTAATATCATTCTCTCTCTTCAGTCAGAAGTCTTATTTCTTTTTATGAAAATATGTGATGAAGGAAATGTGGTATATCTCAAACAAGATCCCTGGCCCACTGCTTTAGATGTTTTTATAGTTACCTTGAGCCAAATCTTACTTCCTTTGTTTCTTTTCCTAATACTTCTCAATCAGATCCTGCGGCATGGACTTCGAGATGTGTCCTGCAGCTGAATACAGAGTTCCAGTCCGTGTATATGCACAGCTGGGTAGGGCCCTTCCCACACAAATCCACGAAGGGCTTTTCTCCATTCTCCATGGAGCCCTTGTCCCTTCTGCTGCTGCGTTTACCTTCCCTTCTCCACCCTGGTCCTCCACCTCCTCCACCTCCCACACCCCACGCTCCCCAACCACTCCCACCCCAACCAGCCATGCAATTCAAATCTACATTTACTGAACTTCTATTATGCACTTAAGTGGAGAATGGCTATTCTCTTCACTTGAATCTATCACAGGTACTTAAATAATACGTGTAATAGAATCTTCAGAGGGCATTATACAATGCTTCACATTATAAAATGCCTTACCAATTTTTTTTCAAAATTCCATATTAAAAAGAATGATTGCAGTGATAGACCTAAATCTCTGAGTTTTGCCCACTGGTTTTATTCACAGAAGGCTGAAACTGGCACTTACAGATTTGTATTTGAAATGGACTCAGCTGTAGTGTTACGTACGTACTTTGACATTGTAGACAGGCAATGCAGATAAATTATAGGGTGAACGGCAGGCTTAACTAAGGAGTTTTTCCATTTGTTTTCTTTGCTTCCTTCAAATTAATAAATCTAAATCTTTGCATCCCAGTTTATCACAATAAAACTAAACTCTTAACTTTAAATAAATATGCATTTTTCATTACATATCTGTAGTCTTCACCCTAAAACGATTTTGCCCAAAGTCATAAACTTACAACAAGACATCATAATGTAGTAGTTCTGGGATTCTGTTGACACTGTAATAGCAACAGAATGCTCTCATATAGGACTGCAAATAGAATTGCATTCAAATTGTTTGATCATTGAAATTTTATATTGTAACAACATTTAATGCCTTTTTAATATGGTCTCCATAGGCTGCTACTGAAAACTTTATGTTTCATATATTCATGGATGTAATCTTTATATAAGGTACTAGGAATTTAGTATCAAATTGCAGAATTAATAAAAATCTTTTCTTTTTCTGTCTCCAAAAAAGGTGCATTTTTCAAATATTAAAAATATTTACCTTTGAATGAACCAATGTTTTATAAAAACAATAAAAAAACCAAAACTAGGAACATATTACCCTCTCTCTTACATCCAATCTAAAATATACTTAAATGGTAGGTAGTCTTATCTTCAATCTGATCAGGTAAACACCAGTAAGGCAATGAAAACAAACATGGTATTGTAAGAAGACAAAGCTTTAAAAAGGAGGGAGGATTTATATTTTCTCATACATGATTGTTTGTTTGTTTAGGTGAGAAGGGGCTGGGGAAGCCCTTATGACACACAATGACTTATTAATACAAGTTTAAGTTTAAATATAAGGAAGGGAATGAAACTAGGTATACTTTCATGTGCCTAATGGTAATTATTATATGATATAAAAAGGTCAGACAAATCAAATAGATTTACATTTTTAAAGATTTCTTCATCAAATTTGCCAATGCAATTTAAAATATTTGTTCAAAGTAAAAATTCATGAATCAAAGTGGTAGGCAATCTAATGTAATATCTAGTAAAAACTAAACTTAAAAAGTAGAATTGTATTCATTTCATGTCTGGCCATAAAAACATATATACACATATATAAATACACACATATATTACATGGTACATAAATAACATGCAATATTGCAGATCTGCATTTAACATTAGAATAATGCACCCAACATTGGAACAAAAGAGGACAATTCAAGCAGGGAGATGAACTTGGCACATAAGAAGAAATCCTTGTGTGGGCGTTGGTGGTTATCAATGAATAATTATTTGTTGAGAATCACCTGTACAACGCTACAAGAGGAGTATCAAGTTATCTCTGCCCTCAAGATGCATGTGGTCCAGTTGAAGAGTCCAATTCAACGTGTCACAAAACAAATGTAGTGCTGAATTCTGTTGCACTGACCGTGGCTGTGAGAAGTTGGAGGAGGCAGAGATTAGGGTGGGCTAGCAGCATATACAGTAATTAAGAGGTGATGAAAATCAAACTATTCCTTAGACGAGAGACAAAGATCAAAGGCCCTGGGGCACGAGGTGGGTGTGACAAGTACGTGGGGAAAAGTAGAATTTTTTCTGAGAAAGATTAACGGAATGAACAGATATTCACTGAGTGCCTACTCTGTGCCAGGTGATAGGTGAAGAAGATGAAGAATCCAGTAAGAAATGGCCCCTGCACTTCAGCAACAAGAAAGGTCACATTCTTGGTTATTTACTGATATTCATAAATCAAATTCTCTAAAATAATTATAAAACTTTTGTGTTACATTGGTATCCTTTTTCCAAATATATGATGAAATAGAATAATCATGTGAAATACATTTTGAAAGAACATAATAGTAAATGTAATGTGAGAATCAGTTTTTCTTATGTGTCCTCCAGCAGAATAGCTACCATATTTACAGGACGACAGTGATAATGCACATTAATGTATGTCCATCATGTGTTAAGCACTCTTAAAAAAGCTTTAATTTATTAACTTTTTAACCTCACAACAATCTATGAGGTAGGAATTACAGCACCTTCACGTCATTAAGAAGGCCCAGCGATGTTCCCTGACTCACCTAAGATGACAGAGCTCACAATCAGTGAAGCCCATCAGTGAGCGGTCTGGTGCCAGACACTGTCCTTTTAACCATGGTATTTGATTTATAAAATTTAAAATGAACAGAGAATCTGAGTATTGAATCATTTTCAATATACAGTTCATCTTGAAATTTTAGTGGACCACAAATAATATAATATTGTTCTTCAGTAATGGCTTTTCTTATTTGCTTACAAGAATTTATTTTTAAAACTTTATATTTCTACTAGGATGTTGTACATGTATGACTGTAACTTGTATCCAAAATCTTATTTTCAAAGGTGAAAATATTAAATAATTAAAGAATAGTGCAATTTTTGCCTTTATTTGGTGATACCAAGGATAACAGAATCACTTTTTACTGTAAATACAACATATGAAGGAATATCAATGCTCTAGTCATTCAGCCTGACATTTCTTTGTGAAGTGGGCAGAAATTAAATTGCTTCAAATTAGAGGAGAAAATCACACACCTTGAAAAATAACATGCTGAGGTCATGCTTCTACTGAGGTATGTGTAAATTCTACCATAGGAGCTTCACTGACGGTGATGGGAATTGTGAAATCGCCCTTCTTAATGTGCTCTGAATCGTTACCCCTTAACACTCTCACAATATGGAACTTTTCCTGGCATTTTATGTGGGTTTTATAGCATGGCATTTTCCTTATGTATTTGTTTGAAAAGTCAGATAACTTTATCAGTGTCTTTAGTTTTAATTTTTTAAGCTGCTCTTACCCAGCTTCCCCGACTCCTGATTAATATTCTGATATTTTAGACCGTGACTCCTTTGAACTGTTCTAAGTTTTAAAATAAACACTAAAAACTGGAACATGAATCATTTTTTCGGTATCCAGATTTTTTTAACAGCACATATTTTCGAGGCCACCCCAGCGCACTCTGCTGCACTACTTAGGAAATAAGATAAATCAGATGCTTGCACTTTGAGGAACTACTGGTCAGGTACAAAAGATAAGAAATGAAAATGTCAAGTCTAGCCAATAATTATGTCAAATTATTGCTTTTATGAAAATTAGTAAGAGGTGCTTCGTACCTAAGATACAAGCTGGATGCTCCAAGTCTAATAAGATTAGAGAGCTTGGATTTCACCTCTAATATGCTCGCTGATGGGAGGAAGGTGATAGAGGTAGGGAGTGAGTTTTAATGTCACATGATGAGCAAGGAAGCACAATGTTAAACGGAAATTATGCATGTAAAGCAAATAACAAACTGCCTGGCATGTGGCAGACACTCCATGAATATGTATCGCCTTGAGAATCCAGGCAGAAGGAGAAATAGCTTTGAACTAGGGATTGAGGCACCGTGTTTAGAGTATGAAGACAGGAAGGAGGGACTTCCAGACCTAGAAAGCATCACGACGAAGGAATCCAGGCAGGAAAGCAAGTGAAGTTCACGAACAGACCTTCAAGAGGAGTAAAGCACTCCCATTTGGAGTTTAGAAATGAGTAGTGGAGTTTTTAGTTGTCACAGTGACAGAGTGCTTCTGGCACTAAGTGCACTGCAGCCAAATAGGCTAATGATTCTGTAATCAGTGCCACACAACACAATACCATCCTCCAAAAATGCCAAAAGCACTCCTGGAGGCTAGGGCTTGTAAAAAGCAGCAGCGAGAAATGAAGCGGGCAAATTGGACTCCATTATCACACTGGACATCAAATGCCATGCAGATAAGCGTCTTGATTGGTAGGCAATGGGGAGTCTTTGAACATTTTGGAATTGAGGAATTAGATGATCAGTCTTTGAAAGTATTGAGAATAAGGAATATTAACGATCCAACAAGATGAATTTGGCATTCATTGGCAAGGAAGTGGAAAAACAGGCAGTGGAGTGACCAGGCGGGATTTTATAGGCAGTGAGAAGGAACAGGAGGGAGGGGATGTCGATGTCCGTTTCTCCATGGAGAGAGGCTGACATCACAGTATCTTTCTTATTCATATTCTTTCTCTCTAAAGGACAACTTGCCCCCACTCCCCTTGGAGTTCATTAACCAGTGAAACTTTCAAGTTTTTCTGAGGGCTTAGGATCTGAGAAGGGAAGGAAAATCCTATCTAATCTTTCAAAGCCAGAATTTCTTCTACCCTACTCTTTGGTCTGTCACAGTAACATTGCCTTAGGGGAGACAGTGGAGAAGCAAGTGTCAGAAATGCAATTGCAGCAGCATACCTCACCCCGATGAGCTGTAAAGAGCAAGCACAGGAGCTGCTCCCTGGGGCTGCACACCTGAGGTTGTCTCTTACACTCGATTCTGCTCCAGTTCTTCGTCACTAAGAGCCACTAACCCAGAAATACTTGGAAGCGATAGAGTCAGTCACACACAAACACACACACACTCGTGCACATGCCTGTGTGTACACTCTTGTACACTTTTCCATTCCTAGAACTAATTAAAGCGACATGGCCAATGAATGACTCTGAGAACATTTATCTACCTTCTACTTCTTCTTTTGATTTTTATTTTTAACTAAAAATTCAAAAAGCTTACTGTTTCTTCTCGAGTTTGCTTTAAAACAAGAGCTGGAAGTGATGGACACACATGGCCAGTCTGGCAAGTTCTGTACCAAGGATTCTGATGGGTACGTAGACTGTGTTGTTGGAAGCAGTCCCAAGTCATCTTGTGTTCTCGCCAATGCTCTTCTGCGGTTTCTTTGACGGGTGTCCATAAATATTGTTTTACATGTGCTATGTTAAACACACCCAGCCATTAATTGCTCTCCAGCTAGGTAAATCATGTTCAATGGTTTAATGATATGTTGCTTTGAAAAGGATTTGCTATTTTCTTTCTTTATTCTGTAGACTTGGAGGTTCCCACTCATTTTTGCATGTCATTTTGTATTTTATGGAATTATGAAAAGTCTCTATGTATTATTTTCCTTCTCACTCAAAGACAGGTTGTTTTACAGTACAAGTTGCAAACTCAAACCCACGAACTTAAGAAAACAGGTTGCAGAGGGGACTGTGGTAAAGGCAGAACACACCTGACTGAAGGCGTTCACACTCACTGTCCATAACAGTCACCATGCCGGACGCACACAGCGTACGTGCTGGCTGCCGTGGACCCATGGACTCCAAGCTTGATATCTCAGACCATGACGCTCCCTCCAATTCTTTAATTGTTAATGGGGGTCGGGTGGGGGTTTCCCCATGGCCCAGTCCATGGGGGATTCTCTTGTTGGTTATAAGTAGTGTGTCCTGATGCTGGAACTTCTAAACTTTCTCCTTAGGCTCTAAAAAAGAGTTGTGGTAATGCAGTTTCTCGGAGGAAGAAAGTATATGCCAGTGTCTTTGGTACTTTTTTCTAAAAACTGGGCTTTACTCTTGATTCTGAATGGGCCTCCCTTGATTCTGAATGAGACACCTTTCTTGGGTATCAGCTGGCTGCCGGCTTGCTGGTACTTTACACAGTCCCACAATAATGGCCCAGATGACCAGAACACATTTACAGCCCTGGGCAGGGATTAGTAACCGTACATCTTGAGCACATTCATTATTTTATGATAAGCTTATCCCTGAAGCACAATATTTTCCCTAATTAATTTTAGTTTCAAATCTAGCCATTTGTTAAACTCACTCAGAAATTAGTTTTTGTTTAACTAGGTGTAGGAAAATCTTCTACAGGTTAATTAAATGTTGTATGAAGAATTTTCTATGGCCTATTTTATCTGGGTTGTCTATTAGATACTCGTTCATTTTTATAAGCCACATTACTTAGTAGACTATGATAAAGATTATATTCATTTTTTACATAAAGAAAAAGTAAACAAAGTCCACCCTGCCATTTTTTCTCAGTATTAAAAGTAATCTCTGACTTGGATAAATGAATCTCAAAATCAAAGAGCAATATCCTGAAGAATAAAATAAATAGAATAGTGACTACTTGTTGCTTCAACAAAGGGAATCTATATTAAAGTTCTATGTCTACCATACACTCATATCACTCTCACAAATTTCATACTAATTTAATTCTCCTAACAACTTTTAGGAGTATTTTATTAATACAGGAGAACAGACTATATAAGAGAGAAGTTACATAACTTGGAAAATTTCACTCAACTAGAAAGAATCAGGATTCCAATGCAGGTCCCTCTGGTTGTACAGAACATTATTCCATTTCAAAATATTTATAGAACTTTCCATTCCCTCATTAACCAGTTTTATTTTTCCCCAAAGCCAAACATTTCATTTGATTTACTTTCTCTCCATGAAATTGCTAGTTGCAATGTTAGGTGCTCTTGGGCAACAGCACAGTGGGCCCTTGAAAAACAGCATTTCTTTTAACATTGATTCCTTATTATGAATTCCCAGCTGGAGCCACTGTGTGGAGTTTGCTCATTCTCCCCACAGCTGCATGGGTTTTCTCCAGGCACTTGGGTTTCCTCCCACCTCCCAGTGATGTACCCCATGAAGTGAACTGGCATGTCTACATTGTCCCAGTCTGAGCAAAGTGTGGGTGGGTGTGAGTGGCCTTGTGATGGAAGGACATCCGTGTCCAGGGTGGGTGCCCACTTTGTGTCCTGAGCTGCTGAGAGAGGACCCTGAACTGGGATAAGCAGATTGGAAAAAGAATTCTGTTCCTTGTTTTTTAATCTTTGTTAAATATATGTATAGCTCACATTTATTTTTAAATGTTTAATATTAATCATGTTTTGTGTTTTTATTTAGAAGTTTGTTGATGTGTTTTGACCAGAAATATGAGATCTGTCTGGAAAAAATCCAACCATTGTTAACATAACGAGAACAGTTTGCCCGACACCTCTGTAACTAACCTGGCAGCCAAGGAGAGTGGACTGGAATGCACATGAATGAACAATGACGACTTTACTGTACTAGTCAGTGGGGGCAGTAGATGCCATTGAGTGTTGAGTGAGTACTGTATGTATTGCATTCAAAAGTCCTGAGCCAGTAGAGCAACAAATTTGCATCAAATTTTGCATTAGGCTCGAACATTCCTCCACAGAAACTATTTGGATGATTCAGAAGGCCACAGCTATTGGCAACTGGTGACTGGCAGCCTCATCAAAACAACATGCACGCTCATGTATCACCTCTCATGCAAAGTTTTTTAGTGAAACATCAAATCACTCAGGTGACTCAGCGCCCCCTACAGGCCAGAGTTGGTGCCCTGTGACTTCTGGCTTTTCCCCAAACGAAAATCACCTTTGAAAGAAAAGAGATTTCAGACTGTTGAGATTCAGGAAAATTCAATGGGTCAGCTGATTGGGATTGGTTGAACTGTGTGAGGTCCCAAGGTGCCTACTCGGAAAGGGACTGAGGCATCATTGTCCTATGTACAATGTTTCTTGTGTGTTGTATCTTCTTCAATTAATGTCTCTATTTTTCAGATTACCTGGCTGGAAACCTTCTGGACAGGCCTTGTATGCCCTAGGAACTTAACCCTTGTTTAGATCAATTAGCCAATGGTATACTTGGTATCATTATACATTTTTCTTAAAGTCACAGTTCCCAAGAACCTATAGATCACATTAAGGGAGGACTTAACTGTGTTTTATTTTCTTGTAGCTGTCAGTATGGGTACTAGAAGCTGAATCAGCAGCAAGAAGGTTCTGACTATGCTCTTTCAACTGAAGGATAACTATAGACACAAAGAAAGAACACCCTCAGCCTTTGATATTAAAGACATTGTTTTTGCAAGGATAGAATAACCAGAGGTCTCTTCAGAGAAGAATTCTGGAAAGATAGCAACCAGGAATATGTGAGAACTCACCAGGATCATTAAAACCCTGAGAATCAGAAAATATGTATGGACTCATTTCAGGAGGAGGCACAAGTAATCACAATTCAGTGTGTCAGAGGTTCACAGAGGAGCTGGCTATACAAAGCAGCTCTAGGTAGAATGTTAATGAAAATAAATGAGGTATAGAAGTTGTAAGTACAGATATTATGTCAACTAATCTCTTTTTAAAACAATTTGTTAATATCTAATCACCTGCCTTCATTCCCTCAAATAATTTCTGTTCAGCAAAGTGAATTAAAAAATATACAAATATCTAAAGAAAGCCTTGCTTTCTATCTAGGTGAAGAAAGTGAAATAAAGTCTCATGTTTTTCAAAATTGTTCATCACCCTCCTCTGAAAATACTAGCCATCTGTTTTAATTCTGTAAACAGCCCCATCTCAAAGTCAAAGATTAAGCTGTATTTTATTCCTGATACTCTTCATTTCCTGGAATATGAATATAAAATATAGTATTTGTTTTCAACAGTTCTTTAAAGAGGGCTGAGATTATAAAGGCAGCCTAAGAATTTCTTTTTCTATAGGGGGTCCAGCTGAACATAATTCTATACTAAAAGTAAAAACATGCAAGAAATCCAGGAATTAAATGACAATTCAGCATGGCTTGTTTGATGACGTATCAAATGGAATTCATCACGTAACATTTGGTGCAGCAATTGGTGTTTGAAAAATGTTTTATGAATGATAAAGGCAACACTGTAAAATCCTCTGCTTTCTGAATCTTCAAAGGTTAGGTTATATTTAAAATAGTTTGCATTAATAAATGTCGTCTCTGCCCTTCTGCCTGCTGGTTTGAGTAGAGACTCTAACAGGTAAACACGAGCACCCCGACATGTGTGCACACACTCCCGTTTGGCCAGGTGACATACAAGGGAGAACACGGAAAAGGCTACTTAGGAACTAAGTACATTCAAGTCTCATTGTGATATTTGGATTTCCTCTAAAAATCTACAGTTTAATATATAACTGAATCATTGATGAAGGTACATTTATATGGCATAATTTCAAGAGAGAGATTGTAAGGAACCCAGGCACCTATATAAGCCAAAATTATAAATTCTGAGCAGGAGGCCTTGTCTGTACGGTTCACTGCCGTACCCAGGCCTACCACCAGAACTGCCTCCCAGTGCGGAGTCAGATAAGTTGGAGTATTCAGTGATGATGGGTAAGTGATTGAACTAGTGCTTAGGAATTGGAATTCAAGTATTTCTCAGAGTTTTGGATTCATGACTCTACTTTTCTAGAGCTGATATTGACTCTGTATTTGGAACTCAATTATTTCTCCTAACACTAGTATTTTGAGTGTCTTAAAAAAATAAAACACTGGGTAAATATTCTTTAGCTAAAAATCACTTTAAATCTTATTCTAAAAATAAATAAATAAATCTTATTCTAACTGGTAGTCTCTATATCTTGAAAAGAATTATTTCCTTAATCATGGCACCTATTAACACATATTTGAAGAACACTGTATATTAATTTCCCCTAAAAGGTAATTCCAAGTTACATCTCTTTCAAAATATAGTGTCAGCTTTCTTAATAAAGTAGAAGCTTGATTCTTTCAGCCACATATTTCACATATGAAGCAAAGAAATATCCGGCATGGTTACTCCACTGCTGACATTCTTGAACTGAGATCCGACCATGCTAAACAAGACTTGGGTTCCTAGAACATGGTTCTGACATGAATAAGGTTAATATTATAAATATCTGTGAATTGTGTGTATACATATATGTCATGGGAAAGTTGTTTAAAATAACACAATGTGATTACTTCAAAAATGATATAAATTCATTGAACATAAACATAAACAAGCTATGGGTCAGGCTGAATGTACACAATAAAATCTGATTTTTTTATGCTACAAGAATCAGACACAAGAAGGTAGACAGAGAGCTATCCTGGTAGACCCATTCTCACAAGATATATTTTAATGTAAGGCTTTATAATTTCAAATCATTTTACATTTAGTTGGACTGCAGGGATACTTGTAACACATCTTATATGGTTTCCTTATTATTATGATCATGAGGACCCACAATAAAAACAATCTGGTCTTAGTGCCTGTCAAATTTCTTTCCTGAATCTTCTGGTTAAGGTGGTGCCATAAATAAATGTAGTAGGTACTCACCTCTTCCCATAACCACATCAAAATTACAACTAAAACTACAGGGAACCATCATTCAGAACCACATGAAATCTAGCTGAATAGAAATCGAGTGACTAAGGATTTAAAAAAAAAAAACAAGTCACCTCAAGACAGGTAGGAAAGGTGGAGACAAAAACTGGACTTGTCCCACACTCAGGTGTGGTGAATAAAAATCAGGAGGGATATTTCAGTTATGGAGGTTCCACATGAAAAGTGAGGGGTCCCAACACTATACCAAACCCAAGGTTCCAGTACTGGAAAGAGAAGTTCCCATACCTTCTGGCTGTAAAAATGAACAGGAATTGAGGCAGAGTGAGATGGGAGATTTCTGGAGTCTCAAGAAGTTCTTAAAGGGCCCATGCACAGACTTAGTCAGAGTCACTCCAACTTCCATTGCTGGGATAGCAGATGGAAAGGCACCAGGGACATATGGAAAGAAAATGAAGTGTCTGGCATCAGGGCAAGAGCTTGAGGGCAGCTTTCTCCAAAACAAAATGCTGGCTGTTGAAAGATAATGACAAAATTTTCCTAACCTGGTAAAGAAAATAGACATACAAGTCCAGGAAGCACAGAGAGTCCCAAATAAGAATGGACATCTACTACATTAGTCTATGCTACCAAGACACAGAATCAAAGTAGCTCTACACAATACATAGAAACAAACACAGGGAGGCTACCAAAATGAGGAAACAAAAAAATATGACCCAAATGAAGGAACAGAACAAACTCCAGAAACAGCTAAATGGAGATAAGCAATCTATCAGATACAGAATTCAAAACACTGGTTACAAGGATGTTCAAGGAACTTAGTGGATACTTCAATAGCATAAAAATGATCCAATCAGAAGTGTAGGAGACACTAATTGACATGAGCAATTTACAGGGAATGAACAACAGAGTGGATGAAGCTGAGAATCAAATCAGTGATTTAGAACATAAGGAAGCAAAACACATCCAATCAGTACAGCAAGAAGAAAACAACTAAAAAAAATGAGGATGGTGTAAGGAGCCTCTGGGACAAATTCAAGCACCAACATTTGCATCATAGAGGTGCCAGGAGTAGAAAAGAAAGAGCAAGGAATTGGAAATCTATTTGAAAAAATAATTAAAGAAAACTTCCCTAATTTGGTGAAGGGAATAGACATAAAAATCCAGGAAGCACAAACAGTCCCAAACAACATAGACACAGAGGACCACACCAAGACACATAATAATGAAAATGCCAAAGGTTAAAGATAATGAGAGAATCTTAAAAGCAGCAAGGGAAAAGCAGAAAATTACCTACAAAGGAGTTCTCATAAGACTGTCAGCTGATTTCTCAAAAGAAACTTTGCAGGCTAGAAGGAATCGGCAAGAAGTATTTAAAGTGATGAAAAGCAAGGACCTACAACCTAGGTTACTCTATCCAGCAAAGCTCTTGTTTAGAATTGAAAAGCAGATAAAGTGCTTCCCAGATAAGAAAAAAAACTAAAGGAGTTCATCATCACCAAAACATTATATGAAATATTAAAGAGACTTATTTAAGACAAAGAAGATCAAAACTATAACATTAAAGTGGCAATCAATACTTAACTATCAACAACTGAACCTAAAAAACGCCAAAGAACTTATATGCATGACCCATGGACATGAACAAAGGAGGGGGGTCGCTAGAGGGGCAGGGGTATCCAAACTTTTGGCATCTCTGGGCCACACGAGAAGAAGAATTGTCTTGGACCATACATTAAATACAATGCAACACATAATTTCAAAAAAAAATCTCAGAATATTTTAAGTAAATTCATGATTTTGTGTGGGGCCTCATTCACAGCCATCCTGGGCTACATGCGGCCTGTGGACTGCAGGATGGACGCCCCTGGAGTAGGGGGTGCTTGGTGGAGGGGTGCAAAAGGGGAAACTGGGACAAGTGTAATAGCATAACCAGTAACATATAACTTAAAAAACTAAAACAAAAATTCTTTCATGAAGGTACTGATTGCTAAAAATCTGTATCTATCTCTCTGCCTATCATAAATATTCTACACGTGATATTGCCTTTATCTTTGGCAAACATTTAAATTGATCTACATTATGTGATTCCATGTAAGGCTGAATGAAGTAAACGTTATTACCAAGTGTGTACACCAAGATCCTCACCAGTGGGTGTGAGTTGTCCCAGGAGGGTATCAGGAAATTGTTCCGTCACCGTGGCCACCCCTGATGATACCTGGTACTGCTTGTATCCATGTTGTCAGATTCGGGATACTAAATTAAACAGTTGATTACATGCTGCTGCCACACATCCAAAATTTTTTTCTGGAATAAGGAGGCTGTCTATGTGTACCTTTGATTGATAGTGAGCTGGTCTTTTATAAAGTCTTTTCAGTTTCATAATACCTTGCCAAGCAGGACAGTTGCTCATCTGGCTTCCAAAGTATATACCTAACCTTCCCTGAGCAAAATGAAAGCCCAACTTTCTAGGCATTTATTATGTAGAACAATCTAGACTCTCTGCTCGTCAACTTCTAATTCTTCAAGTCAGAGAAGTGATTTTAGAGAGCATTATCTAAGAGGCATGCATTACCAGAGGCACTCCAAAATTTATTATTGAATAATATTGGATCACATTTGTTTAGCCATGCAGAATCTGACACACAGCTGCATTTTAATATGATGGTTTCAGTTTGTTTCCAGTGGTTCCTATAAGAAAGAAACAGTTTCAAATCTAGAAACACATTTGATACATTTTCAGGATCTGATACATAAATACGTAAAATAAATATATCAGTATACTATTCAATATCACATAAGTAAATGCATAATATAGGTTTAATTAATTTTATATGTCCCTTCCCCTAATTCAGATAGAATATTCCAAGTAGTGACTGACATATTAAAAATAAAAAAAATAAGAGCTATTACATTTTGAGTTTTGAAATTCAAAATATTTGGAAGAATGTAGAGTGAGCATAAGTAGTTTTTCTTCCCATCTCAGCTCCATCTTCAGGGAAAATTCCATTGGCTAGGAAAAGAAAAGAATGAGAGTCAAAAAGAAGAGTCTAGATGTTTGTAATGTCACTGAGAAAGGGTGTTTACTTTACTGATGTCCACAGAACAAGCTCCAGGGTTGGGAAAGAATGGCAGGATCTTCAGATGAATTGGGGCTCTCTAAAAGCAAGATCTGATGAGGCATGTGGGCTGGGAGCATCTCACAGAGCTTTCCTTATCTTAGAACAATTGCAGGAGAAGCAAAATTTCTCCAGTGAAAAATGCACAGAAAGCCAGGAGGCCTAATGTGTCCTTGGAATGAGGATGTGGAGGTTGCAGCGGCAACCTGCAAAGACCAGTGACCACAGACCAGGCTGAAAGGAGAGAGTCTCAGTGGGTGCCAGCAGGGACAGCTGATGACGCTGAAGGCCAGATGGCCCCCCACCTGGCGTTTTGTAGACACAGTCCTGGAGGAGAGTTGGTTAGGGCTAATTGAGATTGAGTTTCTGCCACCTGATGGAACTGGGGCCCAGAATACAAATTAAGTTCAGCGAGAGAAAAATATAAAAAACTGTGTTTCTTGTGTGCTTGAATACTGAGCTTACGCACTGAGATTTCTTTGATGCAAGTCTATGAATGACATACAGGACGACTCTTATTAATCAAGTCTTGCATAGTAATTATTGCATTTACGTAATACACCTGATTATTTTATTTACCTACTATTCTCTATTTCCTAACTAAATTACCTGTCCTTCTTAAATCGTGGCACATATTAAAATCTACTATGAGAATATTTGTCTGCTCTGTCCTCTGTCTTCATTCTGCTTTTCCTTTTCCCCTTATACTTCCCTGATGCTGGTCAACATTGACGATGGCCAATTTTTACTGGAAATAATGTATCGTTTTTATATATGAGAGCAACAGCAGCTTATCAATCTCAAAAACGTAATGAAATGTTATGGTCTTCCCTTCTCTTACTATTTGTGTGTCTCTTTAGTTTGGTTCCAGGCACTGTAATTCTCAAGTCTGTACTCTTACTGTAATTCCTCATGGCCCACTGTTCAGCCTTCCCAGTCTAGTCTCAGGCAAGCTTCCTAACATTTTCTTCTGATTAAACCAAGTATCACATGGCTACAGATTCTAATTTCTGAGCATGAATTTTCCTTAATATAGTGTACAGTGCCTTAATAGTCCTGAGAAAACACATCCATTGCCCACATTTTTGAACAAATAGACATAGACCATCGGAAGGGGAACTTCCCACATTTTTGAACAAACAGACATACACCATTGGAAAGGGCAGCTGGGAAAGGGCATAGAGGATGGGCTGCGTTGAGTTTGGTTATATGTGTGCACAATAGTTACAAGTGCCAGAGGAAGTATAGGTCACTTCGGTGGCTTAGGTTCCCTTTGAACTGTTGCTGTTGTTGTTATTATTATGATGATGATGATATCTAAGTTTTGATTGGTTTCAAATTGTATGAATGCACAATTAACTTTTAATTAGGTTCTTCATTTGTTGTAACCATAATTACATTGTACTTTATACTATTTCCTGTAAAAACAAGATGATTTCCTTACTCTGTATCTGGTAACTTTCACATTTTAGGAACACTGGCTTTCTAAAACGTAATGTAAACTAGAAGGAATGGGTGGGTAGCTAGACTAAGATTTATTTTTTATATCTTCATATGAATTTTAATATTTGCAAGATAAATTATTCATGTTTCCCACTACAGAGTAGATGTGAGTAGTTTTCTACCATGCAGATAAATCCTATTCCTTAAAAAATAAGTCTGCTGACCCTGTGAGTCTTGACCAGAAGACAATGTGTCCTGTGACATCTACTAATGGACAATGATCACAGACTAGTGCAGGTGGCAAATGCTATTTCAGGGTAATAGCTCACACCTGGAAAGATCTATTTTTTCTCTAGGACCTTTTTACACAGCAGTGAAAATAAACTAATTAGGTCAAAGCATCACATTGGGACCAACGAGCTTTGACAGTCTCCGTTGCTTGTGTCCCCACAAGAGGTCACTATCCAAAGACAAACAAGCAATAAACTACAAGCAGAATAAGAGCTGTTGATTTAGCCACTTTCCTTTACAGCGCAGTGGCCACCGTGTTTCATTGCACTTGAATTCACGTGCTGTTCAAGGAAGGAAATAGAATGGATGGATGAGGGACATGCAAGAACGGAAAGAGAAATAAGAAAGATAGGACATTTTCTAGTACCATGGCCTCTGCTGGGACCAGGTACTTTGAGGCTTTGCTTAGGACAGAGTGTTCCCAACCAGGGGTCAGGAACTGGACTCTTCAGCTGCCCCAGGCATCTGTGCAAGTGCACAGCACTCAAAGAGGTGGAAATTCCAGGCATGGACACTCCTGCTTTTATTCCTTTGATACTATCCTCACAGCACAAAGGGGGAACAATAAGTCAAAAAGCAAAACCAATAAGAACTTACCGTTTCCCCTCTGTTAGAGGCCTTCTATGATTTTAAACTATTCCAGGAAACCTGGCCTCACAATTGCCCTTAAGATAAGAATTCAGAGGAAAGATCTGAATTTGGTACAGCACACAGGTAGGGGAGCAGAGCTGTTTCATCTTCAGTCTATTTTAAGGCAAGTAGGAGCAATGACACCTCTCGGGGTGAACACTGACTCATCACTGCAGTGACACTCAACCAGGGGCCCCGCCGCTGCTGAGGGTGAGGACACCTCTGAGAAGGGAGACGGGGACGTGTGTAGTTTTAAAAGCCACCAGATGATACTGGTTAGTATCCCCTTCGCACCCTCCCCGAGTCCCCTGCCTGCTCTCTCTGAAAAGTCACAGTGAGAGGCGTGAGACCCACCCATGCTGAGATTGTGGCTTGGAAGGCAGCTGGGGAGGGAGGGAGGAACACAGGCAGGATCCAGGCCGTGAAAGGCCGTGGGGTCAGATATGGGGTTTGGCTTTGAAGTTGGTGGGGAGCCATGAAGCATTTTTAAGTAGTTCAGGAATTAGATTTGGACTTAGGGTAACAGGTCTGAGAGTAATGCGGTGAACAGACTGACAAAGAAGGGACCGCAGAGGAGCAGATGTCATTACAAACACAGCATGCTACTCTGGGAGAGCTTTAAGCAGGCATTAGCACACCCAGATTTGCCCTGAGAGGAGCTATCAGGATGGGTGAAGTAATGAAAATCTTCTCATCTGAGAATTGCTTGAAAGTATCAGTGATACACTGAGGGACGAAATACTGAAGGACCAGGTAATGACTGTCTTCTGACATTCAAAGGTCCACCATAGTGAAAATAACGTTTGGGTTGATTCTGAAGACATATCTAAGATGAATGAACATTTAGTGGAGTTAAATGTAGATTCATGCTGAGGCCATGTATTTTAGGAATTAAAACTGATCAGCAGTTAGTATGCTGTTATTTCAAGTAACAACCATCTTGCCATTGCACAGACCTTGGCTCTCAAGAACAGTACCAAAGAATGTGTATGTGCGTGCATGGGTGAGAGAGAGACAGAGAAAAAGAGAGAGATGCTTGAAGTGAGCGATCTTTGACGTCTGTCAACAAACATAATTCAAGCACAGCACCAGATAATGTTAAAGTACTGCTCTCCTTATGTATGTTAAATATGAAACTTAGTGTTACGGACAAGAAAAATAACGATACAGCCGAGTAACCCAGCAGCTTTCATTTTCCCCCAAATGCTCTGGACAGCTCTCATTTCTCATCTGAGATGAGGACTAGAGGATGATTCGTTCCTTGAATGCTGAAAAGGGAGAGAGGAAAGTAAAAGAAAGCTGTTGAAGTTTAGAACAGAGTTTAAGAATAATGCATACGAGAGGTAGCGGTTGAATGATTGAGAAGGTCGATTTGCTCACGCGCATCGGCTAGGGGAACATGACCTGGCATGGCAATAGAGCGAGGAGTAATATGCTGCCCATGCATCTGGGCAAAGAATAATGCTACTTCAGTGAGTGGTACCACCCACCCTCTGAGAATGGGACTTCGTAGCACACTCCAGGTGTAGGGATGCTATGCTAAAGACCAACGGGAGAATGCGAGTTGAGTTGAATTACAGAGAAAACACTGGGACAGAGCATTAGAAGGAAAATTTCTGCAGTATAATAGTAGCTAGAATGTACAGCAGTGGTAGATGCATATTAAACAGGCGATGTTTACACTGGAGTCACCGTGAAGGCAGAATTCACATGTTTGTTTCAACTACTTTATCACTGTACGCCACATTCCTGGGCATATTAATTCCTCAAAAATAGTTATTGATTGAATAAGTGTTGAGAAACATTGTCTCAGGAAAGCACCACATTATCAGTGGTCTTGGCATAAGTAGCAAAATATTTTGTATAATGACAGTGGGTAGGACCAGAAGCATTTCTAGCAACCTAGGTGGAAGGGTGAGCCAAGAAATTACTGTTTATTACTGTGTCTTCCACTTCATTATATGCTCAGTTTGCACCTGTTTTATAAATATAAACATAGCAGAAGAGAGCATAAGGAAGAGGAAAATAGTACACAAATATGCAATACAAAAATACCCTAATTATGTACACCTTTGAAAAAGAGCAGGGAGAGAAAAATGATTCTGGAGTTGCACTATAAAAATGGAATCAATTTGTTCCCCTTTTAGTAAACGGTGCCTTGAAATTTTTTTCAGGCCATATCTAGGATAGCAAAAGAAATTAACTGTGGAAAAAACTAGTAAAATGCTTGTCTCACTAAAGCACAAATATAGTCAGCTCTGTCTCCTAGCTGTGGAGAAAAATGTCCTTCATTAATTTGCCTTTAGATTAAGAGGCAAATTAAACTTGACTTCACATCTATTGTCAAATAAACTGGATATTTATTTTGACTTCATTTAATTTTATGCTTCCTATTATTTTCACTCGTAGCTAAGTTCAGATTTCTTACACAGCTGATTTGTAGACTCTGCTTATGAGGTAGAAGATGAGGTCAAATCAATCTGCAGGAAGGCATTGTTTATTAAATAAGGAATCTATTTCAGGAGGCATTTCAAGAAACTGCATAGCTCCAGATCAAATACACCTTTCTTCCTATGGAATCTGTTCTTGGCTTCCAGAGCTAGGCTTATGACCATTAATAGACGTGAATGCGACAAATATCCCACCACTTCAATTTGTTGTCATTCATTTGGGTGGTAGTGCTGATATCATCATCTTAATTAGTTGCTACAAATTTTATCTGACAAATCTTTAGGTAACAGAGTCACTCTTTCCATAGAAGTCTTATGCTGAACCAGAGTCTTGACACATTTTATCTCAGGTAGTCTCCATGCAGTTCTGTCAAGCAGTAAATACCTGCAGTGTGGAGACCATGACCTTGGAGACATATTAATGTGCAAAGGATCACGGATCAACAGTGGCAGAGCAGGGACTGGAATTCTAAGGATCTTATTCTGAAGCTCCTTTTCCTAGCCGCTAAGCTTCACCAACTTGATAGTCAAGCTTATATTGAAATAAGTGTCAACTTTGTCATCAATATTAACACAAACTATAAGAGTATTTTCAATCTCACGGCACAGTTACGGCCAGAATTTGGAGTTCATACACAGTAATTGGCCCTTTGTTGAGTAGCCTCTAGGATAAGCTACATTTTTAATACTTTTCTCAAGTGAGAAGAATTAGGGAAAGTGCCTTAGAGTTAAACCTAATGTAAAACAAGCAAGTGTGTTTTAAAAGGTTATGAGAATTTATATATTGAGAATTATCATAGTTCATTTTGTTCAAGTTGGGTTAAAATGCTCAGGCAGAAAATAAAGAGTAAAACTACTCTTTGACAGAAAGCCAATTTTAAAATGCCAGCAATGTGTACCAGAACAGGAAGGGTTAGTAAACAAGGCAATAAAATATATCATTTTGTTACAAGAGCCAGTAATGCAGCATGAGTGTAATGGGTTCTTTCAGAGAGAGAAATACTTCTTTCCTGTCACGGTGGGTAAAGGAAGACAAGTTAGCCCAGTTTCAATTGTGTACCATATTAAATGGGGTGGATTCTAGTGTTCAGACCATACAAAGACTCTGTAAGCAGCTTTATGGTAGAAAAACAAACAAACAAACCCAAGTGTCAATTTTGTTATGATACATGAGACTAATCTTTTAAAAAAGATTTTATTTATTTATTTTCAGATAGAGGGGAAGAGAGGGAGAAAGAGAGGGGGAGAAACATCAATATGCTTCTCGTATGTGCCTTGACCGAAAACAGAGTCTGCAACCCAGGCATGTGTCCTGACTGAGAATCAAACTCGTGAACTTTTGCTTCGCAGAACGATGCCAAACCAACTTAGCCACGCCAGTCAGGGCGAGACTAATCTTTAAGAGGGCAGTGTGCTCTTACTTTTGGAGTTAAGCTAAACGGTTGGTCTAGTGGTTTATTTCTTATATCTCTAAAGAATTGACTCCCCCAGATTCTTTCATGAAATCTAATGTAAAAGAAAAACCATAGTATTTCCTTAAAACATATAGTATTGAGTTGACACTCACATTCACATGCTACTCTTCCAATGTTATGGCCACAGGTTAGAAAGAAGGGCGCATTCTACTTTTGGAGGACTAATTTCATAATGCAGGAAGGTAAGTTAAAGAATGTCCTTCTGGTCTAGGGGAGGTAGTTCAGGGTAGAGAAGAAGTCAAGTCAGAGGTCAGACACCAAAACAATAAGTGAAATAGTGAAAATGACCAGATGAGTTTAGAAAGTCCCATTGCAGCTTCCTAAGGTATAACCTGCAGTGATATTTTTCCAGGTGCAGAGAGAAGGCCCATATTCAGCAGGGCACTGAAGCTACTTGGTGGCAGTTCAGAAGTGCCATCAGTGGAGAATGAGGGCTGGGACAGACTGTTTTGCAGTTAATATGGATCATCTTGAGCAGATGGAAGATGGCATCGAGGTGAATTTACTTTGATATTCTATCTTAACTCTGGGGGTAGAAGAAGTCCCCAAATCTTGCAGGTCCTAGGAGGCACAGGTCAAAGAGCTGAAGTAACAGCCAGAGGTCTGCCATGGAGCCACATCACAGCCAGTGGATAACCAAGCAGCTGTGGTTATGGGCTAAGAGGCCCAGCGCAGGAAGCTGAATGGAAGAAAAGAGTCTGATCCTCAGCTTTTGTAGCATCTCTGAAAAAAGAGGTAGAATCCAGAAAACACAGTGGGAAGAATGAGACATCCTAATTATCCCTCGGGGGAAGTGCCAGCACTAGGGGCTGCTCACACAGAGCACAGAGAACCAAAGTGGGGTCAAACATGCCTCAGTAGTCAGCAAGGCCAGATGCCCACAGGAAAGGGCACTCCATACCACACGAGACTTGGACCAGCATAAACCCAGAAGACAGCCCAATGCATCCTTCTCTAATCTCTTAATGATAAGGGCATTGATGAAGGAGGGAAAAAAATGGAAAAACAGTTCTGAGTGGGATTTGGAATTTGAATTGACTGTGTATTTTCTTGAGACTGTTTTCAAATGTTTTGATGAACAACAGCAAAACTTTTAAATAAGTTTGAGATTTTTTTCATTCATTCTCTACGAGCCACAATGGTAAGACTCATGAAGATATTTAAGATCACTTATAAAACATAAGGGAGGTACAGATTTTGGTATATCTGCATTAGAGTAGGCAAAAAGTTCAATCATGCTACATATGCCAGGCCCAGATGAGAGGATCCGCCCCTTCATCATTTTCCACATTTAGCTTTTCATGATCTAAGTAATTTTCCTAAGAATTATAAGGAAAATGTATCTAACAGCCTCTTCCATTGTGCAGATCTCTTCCCTGAATGTCCCAGCAGCTCTGCTTCTGCTATGTGAGCCCCCAGCATGCACAATTCCCTGAGAAGTGACCACAAGTCCACCAGCTCCCACCACGCTTCCTATAGGGGGCAGTGGTGTTGAGGTGCCACTACTGAGATTGTGCTATCTAGGTTATAATTAGTGTAGCTGAGCAATTCAAGGCTTGATACCCCAATAAAGAAGGAGCAGCCTGAAAAGATGACTGGCATCTGCAGAGCCATAACTAAAAATGGGAATGCTGTATGAATGGAGATCTGGGAGTAGATGCGATTCAGTGATTCACGCTAGTTTCTCACCCAGAAATGTTTCCAAGTGGTGAGCTCCAAACCCAGCTGAAAATTAACAATCACCAATGGATCCTTGAAAAAAGATTCCTAGTTTCATCACAGAGAGTCTGATCCAATATCATGGTGAAATGTTTGAAACACTTTCTCATTGCTTTTCTTACAAAATGGCATTGTGATAAATGTGTCCAGGTCTCCATTATTCAAATAGAAACCTGAGTTTTAGCAGGGTTCATGTGTACAGGTCACGTGACTGAAAATGCTGAAGCGTCCTGGCCACAGATGGAGGCTTTGTCCGGTACTTTTATCTCTAAGTAAATTGTTTCAGCTTTATGAGGCTCCATTTCATCATCTCTGGAGTAGGGGTAATTATCTACAGCTAGAATTACCATGATAATAGTGATAACAATGCTCAATTCACATAGAAAGGACAGTGACATTATTGTTGTTGATGGCTGAGCATCACCTCTCAGACATATCTGACAGTAGCTAAAGTGGCAGGTATTTGAATTGTACATGCAACAGTTAGGAAGTCTAACAATGTCAAGTATAATCTCATAACTTAAAATATATTCTGATGACACGTTCATTATTGTTATTGTTACATTTTATTTTGACAGCATTGAATATCTCTCCTATTATTAATAATAATTATTATAATTGCTATTGTAAAAATTACAATACATTGTGATTATTGTAGCACTATCACTCAACACTCCAGTTTTTTTCTGTTGTAAATGTCTGGTGTCTCACATAGCTCATGTTTTTACATATGCCAAATGCTATGGTAAATGCTTGATGCCTATGTTACTAGTTTTCAGAGGCATATATTTGCCTGAAATCATCTTGAGTTCATTTTTCTCCTCTTACCCAAACTCAGATAGTGAAAATTTATCCTGCCTCCCTAGTCATCAAAAGACACGATGACGAGATTATGGATTTTGCTTCACTGTCTACTTGCAGGTTGATCAGATGCTTTTTTTAAACACGCCCCTCTCCCTCTCCTCTCTACAATGATGTGCACCTCTTCTACAGAACCTGTCCTTGATGTCAAGCAGTCCCTGTGTCCCTATTATACTGAGCTATGACTGTCTCCCAACTAGCTGCGACTGAACCTGAAGTACCTGAAGTACCTGGGGGACTTTCAGGAGGCACCATGACCAAGCTCTCCCTTTCCCTTTCCACTCTTATCGAAATCTATTTTCATTAATTCTGCAAGGAATTCTTGAACGCCTGCATAACCTACCAGGAAAAGTGACATTGTCTTTTCTCTTGACCCACTGATGGCAGGAGACAGTGGGTTTCTGTGTATAAATTCTTGTTTCTGTTTTCTGCACTTAAAAGTCTCTGAATAGGTGCAAAAATAGAATGAGTAAAATGTCTACTTATAAAAATATCTTCCTTGCAGTACAGTTTTAATCATTACTAATTATAGAGCAATTATTCTATGCTAGGCACTAAGTAAAGGCTCTACATGGATTAACTGTATATAATTCTCATAAAAACACTAATGTAGATTCCTTTGTTTTTGTTTTAAAGAAACTCAGATTTACAGAGACTAGGAAATTCCTTAAGATCAAACTGTAGGAACCTGGCAAAGCTAACACTCAAATTCAGAGATTTGTACTTTTAACAATTATGCAAAACTAGCGGCTCTTCAGTTTTTGATTCTCTAGCCAGGGTCCAGCTAGTAGGGCTCAGGTGAGGGCTGGGAGCAGGGGAGGGGATAGGGATGGGGGTCTCTTTCTATGTCACTGGGAGTGACATTTGTTTAAGCCAGCCATGTATATTCTTACTAATCTGGTTCCAAAAGCTCCATGATTAGTAGAATTAATTCTCAGATTCTGACTATAGGTTGCAAACATCAGCTTTCAATGGTATGTTGAGTTTTAATTTTTTTTTCTGTGTCCTATAGGAGAGGACATATTGGGCTACTAGTCTGCCAGGCTTTATTTTACACACACACACACATACACTATATATATAATCAGTTTCAAGAGAGGCCTCATATTGGATCCTGCTGCTTAGTCATTTGGGTGAAATGGAAATTCCTTTGTATATACAAATGCCTGTAACATGTTGGCAGGACAAATGGGATTCTTCTGTATTCTAAACATATATTCTAAATATATTTATATTTTATGGAAATCACTTCTAGATTAAGGGCTTTCTTTTCTTTGACCAATCATTTCAACATTGTTTCCAAAGCAATGCAGAAGCCATGGGAAATTCATCGGCAGCCCTTTCATGATGCATAGCAGACGGGAACTTGCAGTGGTCAGAGGTGTGGGGGGATCACGTTGCCCCTCCTTAGTAGTAAACCTAACATTTCAGGATAGACAGTGATGCAAGTTTAAAAATGACTTGTGGCTGATATATATAGGAAGTACAATATGTTCCAGTTTGACAACAGGAACAGTGCTATTTTAGGAAATACAATGAAGGGATTCACTCACTCAACAATATTTTTTTTCTTTAAATTTTTTTATCTATTGGTGTTAGAGAAAGAGTGGGGAAGAACATAGCTTTTCTGTCCCACTTCTTTATACATTCATTGGTTCCTTCCTATGTGCCCTGACTGGGAACTGAACTTGCAACCTTGGCGCACAAAGACGACACTCCAAACAAGTTAGCCACCCAGGGCCTCGATCACATGCTTTCTAAAGGCAGAGGGATTCAGTAGTCAGTGATTCTCAAGCCTGGTTGAATATAAGCATCATCTGGAACTAATCGGAAATACCCGTATCAGGGCCCCATCCCAGACAAACTTCATTAGAATCTCTCTGTGTGGGCATAAGAATAATGGGCATTTCTAAAAGCCGCCCCTTTTCCTGTCCAGTGTGACTCCAATAAGCAGCTTGCGTTGAAATCCTTTGGTGAATTGGATAAATATTAACCTAGTTCAAAGGAGATCATGGTTGCTAAAATTAGTGTATTCTTGAGCTACATTTTTTTTAAATCACAGGATAGTTTTTCCTTAACTTTTTTTTTTTTTTTTTTGCTTATAAAGTTTGGAAAATAATAAAATGTGCTATAAATCTTACCAAACATTCCATTTTGTGAAATAATGGATAACCTTCTGAAAGGCATCCTTGTTTATATCTAGATAAATGCTTGCTGAGATCTTGGCATTAAGATGATAAAGTTAAGCTTCTACTCTCTCTTAATAGGATTTAGAAAGAAACGAAGAGATTAATATCACAACTGAGGTAGAAAGTGGAAATGACCTTTGCATGAAATGAAGGACAATCTAAAAAAGTTGTTCTATCTTAAAACAAGTAAAATACTTTATAATCCAACAGAAATCTTTTCTTAGGTCAGCTTTTACCAACTAGCTATTTAGTGCTTTCTTTTAAGTGAATATTTTATCATATTTCTGAAACTTATAAAAAGGCCTTAAACGAAGTGTAGAAATACCCAGGGTTAAATCTACACAGCAGGGCCTAGGTACCTGGTTCAAAGAAATTAAGTTTATATCCACCATAAGCCAGATCCTTTTCTCTCTTTGAACTCTGAATTGTGTTGTGCCGTTCCCACCGGCACTGTAAATTAAAGGATAAAATGGTGACTTTCCACTCTGCTTCCCATAATGATGTATTCTTTGCTGAGCTTAGGTGAGAAATTTGAATGTTTCAGAAAACCAGATTGCTTTCTTTCCTGCCTCAGGGACCAAACTGGCATAACACAAGATTGTATATCATTCCAAAAATTTATACTTGCTTACAGTATTAGATTTTGTTTTAGCCTTTTATTTCTTCTCAACAGATTTTTCACAGCCACAATACTGGAGGCTGTTTCTGAAAACTGCTAATTTTTAAAAATAGACCAGTCAACCAAATTAGCAGGATGACTGAGGGAGAACTTTATTAGGGAGTGAACAGCCGTAAGGTCTCAATAAATCTTTTCAGTCATCTGAAAAAATGAAAAGCTTGGAGGGATAGGGAGGATGGGGCATGATTATCTCAGATTTATTCTTACAACCAAGCAAACCAAATGTATGATTTTGTATAAGTTCCTTTGAAATTTCATTTCCACAGACTAAATTTTTTCTTGCCAGAGGGACACAACCACTTTCTGTGAAAACATGAATTTAGGAACTACGTGCCTTGTCTATTAGGGGGTATTTATTTTGAGATATTTATCAGGCTCACCCCAACTTTTCCCTCACCAGCAATCTTTCTAAATACCTGCATTATATCTAGCTCATTATATTTAATTAAAAAATATTTTCCCTGCTAGTCTGAATCCCTCCAGTGCAAGATTTATATCTTCATTTTTGACTGGTATATATGGTAGGTACTTGAAAAACAATTGAAATAAGGGTTGCATCATTTTTGGAAAGTATAATTTTGCCTATTTTTTTTTTTTTAATGTGGATACCTTCTATGATATATGATGAGGTTTTCAAGAGCATAGACTGGGTCTGGCACATAGTAGGCACCCAGTAAAATGTTTGTTGAATTGAGCTGATTCTTTCTTATGGAACGGCATCATTGTTTCAATACTTAGTAGTTAAACCAGCATTTATGGAAACTATTACAGGATACCGTGAAAGTCAAAAGCAAGAGGCTAATCTTATCTGGAGTGTCAAGGGAAATTTCTATGGAGAAGTGATACCTGAGCCAAGATCATGAAAACGAGAAGGCAGGGGTGGTGGTGAAGGAGGTATGCATAGGAGAGTGACAGGCAGGGAGGGGCACATTTGAAATAGAGGCAAGAGTATGTGCAAAGGCCCTGAGGCAGATAGGGTAGTTGGCATGTTAAAGGAACTGAAACAAATAACAACAGCAAAAAAGGTAGGGCTGGAAGGGAAGGGAGGTGGGGAGGGGAGAGAATGCAAATAACTGTAATTGAACAAAAAATAAAAAAAAATGTTTAAAATAAAAAACAGCAAAAAAACAGTGTTACTGGAGCACAAAATGGAATAGGACTATTTTAAGCAGAATAACAATAATCATAATAAACATGATCATTATAATAAATTTGCCTTTTAAGTCTTTTCTGCTGTTATACAAAACTAAATAAATAATAAATAAATAAATAAGAAAGAAATGAATTAATTAAATAAAGATAAAAATGTAGAGAGCCCTAAGAGAAAATTTGGGCAATTTAGGCAGGACATTAATGAAGCAGTGTAGGCAAGAGAAGATGGTGGCTTGTACGTGTGTGTGTTAATGGTGGTGATGTTGAGAAGTGGTGTTACTCAAACATATTTGGAGTTTAAATCAATGAGGCTTGCCAATGGATTGGATAAAGGGTAAAAGAAAGGAAGAAGTTCAGAATGATTCCAAGTGTCTGCCTTTGTAAAGAAGAATGGTCTTCCCTCCATTAAGGAATGAACAATAAGGGCAGAGGTACGATATTGTGTAACTTTGGGCATATTGATTTTGATGTATTTCTGAACATCTAAGTGGTGATATTTAGAAGACAGCTGAGCCCTGGTTGGTGTGGCTCAGTGGATTGAGCACCAGCCTATGAACCAAAGTGTTGGCTGGTTCGATTCCTAGTTGGAGCTCATGCCTGGGTTGCGGGCTGGGTCCCCGGTTGGGGGCTCGCGAGGGGCAACCACACATTGATGTTTCTCTCCCTTCCTTTCTCCCTCCCTTCTCCTCTCTAAAAAATAAATAAATAAAATCTTAAAAAGAAGAAGAAGAAGACAGCTGATAAACTCCTCTGGAGTCAGGTGGGGACCGGATTGCAAATATAATCAGAGTCATTCACATGAAAGAATAGTTTTGAGCTGAAGCCACTTGCTGGATTAATTGGTTTGGGATTAAACATAGAATGGAAAGAGAAGGTGAGGCCTTAGACCGATACCAGCATTTAACAAAAAAGTACAGGAAAATGGGCAAGCAAAGGACACTGAGAAGGGGTGCAGAGAGGCAGGAGAAAAACAAAACAGAACATGTTGGTATAGAGGGAAATAAGCAAGTGTTGCAAGAAGGAAGGTATAGTCAGCTAAGCAGAAGACCCAAAATGTTTGACCTACTTTTTTCGCATGCTGGGAGAAGGAGTAAAAGGTGAGATATGGCAGTGAGGCTTTGAGAGAGTTGCTATCGAAAAGCTTCTTTCTGTTGACTTCTCTGTCTTTCGTACCAAATTGGAAGCTTTTCTAAGTAAGAGGGTTTTGTGTTTTGTTTTTTCTTATTTAGACTAGGTTACCTACAGAGAAATAACTAATGGGCACATTGGAGTTTTGTAGAGAACAGAACAGACTTGCAATAATCTTTTCAGAGGAGGGGAAGAGACCACGCGTGGTAGGATTGCATGGCAATGACGGTCCAGTGAGGGTTAGTAAATATACAGCAGTTACGGTGGCACTAGTTGGACATGCATCGTCATCTAGCTGAGCCCAGCCGCAAGACGTAGGCTAGATAAACCAAGTAGTTGGCTTCTTCAGGAGTTGATAATTTTCGTGATCAGAAGGTCAAAGAGAAGAGGCCAAAGAATTTTGGGTATTAATGTGAAACTTACTGACATAGTAATCCTGGCAGTTTAAGCCGATTAAGAAGGGAAATAAAGACAAACGTGGGGGCCAGCTAATGAATAAGGAGAGGCCTAAGAGAGTAATATAAAAGATGTCATGATGGGGCATGATCATATGGGGGTACTTCAACAATCAAGCTGGTGGATGAAGAGAAGCCAGCACTAGTGGCATCAAGGAAATAGAGGTGAAGTGGAAAAAAATCATACTGGTGGTACTTCCACAATTCAGGTTTTGCTCTCAAAGGAGGATGCTTAAGTTAGTGGAGGCAATACGGTTTCAGGGGAGAAGTACAGAGCAGTGGTTGTGAGACTGATTGCCTGGAGTGCAGCACAAAAGTTTCTGGGAGATGCGAAGGTCAAAATGAGACACTTGGGTCTAATAACAAGGGTGTCATTAGGGTCACTCGTATGGACATGCACCAACAATCTCGGTAGGAATTCGGTTGCAGGAGGAAACTGAAATAAGTGCACTTAATAAACCTTAATTAAATGACCCACAATAGAAAAATAGTCAAATGAGAGGTAATGGTAATTGGAAAATTATTAATTATCCTGTTACTGTTGGCTAGAAACTTTTGGAATAATCCCAAATGGCTTTTGATCTAAGTGAAAGTAGAATAATCCATTTAAACTATTTAAAAATATAATATCTTAAGTTTTCTGCCTCTGGAACCATATTTTCTACATAAATTAACTATTAGAGTGAGTCTGTTATTATTAAAGTATGGCACAATTAGAGATTCTGAATATGAAATAAAAATATCAGTAATGATGAAGGATGAAGTTTCCCAAACAGAAGTTTTTATTTTGCATTGTCTATTTCTTTTCTAGCAGAAGAGAATTAAAGCTTCATAATCAGACTTAGCACAAGAGAAAAAAGTTGAACCTCAGTCTAATAGATTCACTGAAATAGAAGCCTTAGAAAATATCTGAAACATAATAAATCAATTTAAGGAATAAAACAGTGCATACTATATCATAATGTCAAAAAAAAAATCATGGAAACACTGATTTATCTAAGTCTTCCACAGGAAAAAAAATCCTAGCTAGCCAATGTTAATCACTTACTTAAAATATTCGGATAGAAAGTGTCAACTAACAGGAAATAATATGAGTTTCTCTTTCCTGTCAACTTGAAGAACTTGTTTTGGTGTCTTTCAAACTGTAGTACAATGCTGCTTCAGAATTTCAAGAATAATTTCCATGAAAATGGATTAAATTGCACTAAAATTTAAATTACATGTACTGAATAGTTTGTGATTATTCTTTCTATAGATATATATATATATAGGTATGTATGTATGTATATATATTATAATAGAACCATTATTGATATTACATATCAAACAAATGTCAAAAATGAACCATACATTTTCTTAATAATATGCAAATATACACATATTTGGACAGATTAACCCTGAAGGAATTATGATTTACTTAGCACCTGATAACTCTTCAATTGTTAGTTATTTCCCTGGTGAAGAAAATAATTTACCTAAATGAAATATTAATGTTTGATACTATAGATTGCTTTTAACCATAGTCTGCAGTAATTCTTTTTTTTTTTAAGATTTATTTATTTATTTTTAGAGAGAGGGGAAGGGAGGGAGAAAGAGAGGGAGAGAAACAGCAATGTATGGTTGTCTCTCACGTGGCCCCCACTGGTGACCTGGCCCGCAACCCATGCATGTGCCCTGACTGGGAATTGAACCGGGACCCTCTGGTTCCCAGCCCGTGCTCAATCCACTGAGCTACACCAGCCAGGGCAAATTCTTAAAAAATTTATAACGCTCTAAAAGTACTTATGATTTCATTGAATTGTTCATAGATTTTTCAGTGGATCTCAGTGAATTAGTTAGCCACTATCAATTACCTAAATGTTGTGAACATTGAATCTTCCTTTAAATATCCTCCATCTTAAAAAATAAATAAATAAATATATGCCGTCTTAAATAAACATTCTTCAGAATTACAGTATTGGGTAGATGGTGCTAGTAGTTGTAATATCAGCTCTACCCATATTATATTAAACTGTTGTAGGCACTTTTCATGCTTTTTCACTGGTTAGGACATCAACAGAGCTAACACAAAACAGGAAATTTCTGCTTAACTTGAATGCAGAACAAGTGATGGAATAAAGAAGACCAGGAGTGCTGCAGTGCATATACTATATGCTAATTAAAAAAAAGAAAGAAAGAAAAGAGGAAAGAACAAAGTCGAATCTAAATTTTAAAAAAAGGAGAGTAAAGCCTTGGGGACTGATAGGAAACACTATTTTTATGTTCTGACGGGCTAAGTGGATAAATGCTCCAGCTGCCAGTAGCAGGCATGTGAGCTGCAGACACTCCCGTCCCCATACGGATTAAGCCAAAGGCTTGGAGCGCCTACCTCAGCACATCTTACCGTGATTTCCACACACTGGTGGGACACTGGTTGTTTAACACATCGCAGGTTTTTTCAGAGGCTTTACCTGTCTCATTGAGTCGTCCTAATTATTCCATGTGGTAGTTACTTTTCAGAAGATATTTCACATAAAGTAAGGAAGATTCAGAGAGGTTAAACATCATGTCTAAAGTACCTTACCAAGAATGGGGCCATGCTAAAAAGTCAACTCAGACCTGTCTAACTGCAGCTGTCCACCGTACCATGTCACACTCTCTCCCAGCAGCTTTCTGCCTTCTAAACTGGAGTAAATCATGCATATTGCCTTGGTCTTGCTTAGTATCTGTAGCAACAGTCTCAGACAAACCAAAGAAAGGGGCATGTACATTTGGTCTTAGCATGGTCTCCCAGTCTGTGCCAAGTAGTTCGGACATAAATTGTCTCTTTTTTCCCTAGTACTTTCTGCTCTTGTGTTTTTGTGCTCAACTCATGTGATTTAAAGAATCCACATACTGTACATTTAAAGGTATTGTGTTTGGTGAACAGTTGTCTTCGAATATGTGTCAGGGAACTATTTGGAAAACAAATCCATTGAATTATGTCAAGAAGGGAAAAGAGAAAGCTATCTGTATCTATTCTGCTCCCCAGTGAATATGAGACTGAAGTTCGTGTGTGTGTGAATATGTCGGCGGGGGAATTGGTCACAGCTGTCTCATGAGGGAATTTGAGAAAGTCCAATTTTGAGTTGAACAATAATAGGGTAGGCAACAATTTCTATTATAGCATTTGGATAGCACTAGTCTTGATACCTTTTTGTTGTACAATCTTCATTTTCTCAGATTATGTTCCTGGCGATCCTCCTGTCTTCACTATGTGGTCTGTGCAAGTATTCTCATCATCTCCCAAGTCTTTACATGAGTGTCCTGGCATGTGGTGACTTGCACACCTTCACCTCCAGATCAAATCTCTCTTGTGAGTTTGCTCCGTATGTACCATTGGGACCTCAAAACCGCAACCACTGCAACCTGATCTTACTATTGGTCTTCCTGTACTATTCCTACCCTCACCCCATTCTGTAATCATTTTGTTCTCCAAATTGTTCTCCAATCGATTAGTGATATTGCTTTCACTTAGTCTCTGGAGCTACAAACTCAGCATTTATTTTCAACTCCTTCCTCGTCTTCATATCTCTTCACTCATCAAGAGTTTAGGATTTTTATCCCTTAAATATTTCTGAGCTAAACTTTTTTTTGGGTCCATTTCTGGTGCCACTACCTTCATTCATTTTTTAAATGAGTGATTATAGGAGCCCCTTGACTTGACACCAGGATGACCTTTCAAAACTATAAATCTGAATATAACGGTCTTCTCCCTATATACTTTTCCTGACTCTCCATCACCTGCACAATCCAGAACCTCCCAGTCAAGTGAAACTCTTCACTATGACTCTCCTGCCTCATGTTTCACATCTTAACCCCTCATATATAGTTCCCTTCAATAACATCACCATATTTATACTTTCTATAATCCGTGAAGATGTTTCGCATGCCTGCACTTTTTTTGGGAATGCCTTAGCCCTTATAATTCCTACATTTCAGTCATGAACTTCTATCTCTCCTCCTAAAAGTAGCTTGGATGCCATTGCTCTCTTACGCTCTTCTATTTACATAGTGCTCATTATGCACAAAGTACTGTTAAAATGCTTTATGAACATTAGCATTTTAATCCTCATAGTAACTACCTGAAGTTGGTATTTTTTTTCTCCATTTACAGATGAAAATACTGATCCCCAGAAAGGGCAAGTACTTTTTCCAAGGACACACAGCTAGTTAGTAACAGAACCAGAATTCAAAGCCTAGTGGTTTCAACCCAAAGTCCACGTGCATAAACACTACAGTCTGCCTGCCTCTCCCTTCGCATTGTCTTATTATTGCATTCAATGAGTGATGTTACAATTTTGTTTTTGTTTTGTTTATGACTACACTCTGAGCTCTTTGAAGATAATGTTGTAACTGAAATTTATCTCTTCATTTTTGCTCCCTATTATAGTGTTGGCACACAGTGGTAGAGTTGAATAAACTTTGATTTAATCCAACATTTTAAAACTTCTGGTTCAAGGATGATCAACACGGATGTTTGTTTCTTAAATGTGTCGCATGTATGTCTCTGCTGTGGATGCTTCACAGGAAAAGAATCTCACAAACCAACATGTTTTTCAGGATTCATTTAACCTGTTTCTCTTCTTGTAGTTTTACAATGCACAGTAATATACTTATTAAGGGCTCTATGAAGAACTCCTTATAAGGAGACTTGTTCACTTTTTTAAATTGAGAATTTCCCAAATATACTGAACTTCTAAATATCACTTCTGTCCTTACCTCACTCCAAGAGTAGATATCACATTTTGCAGAGCTTTTGGAAGTTTCAAAGACTGTGCTCTGGGAAATACTGATTTCAATGATAAAGTTAACAATCAGATATTCAAAAGCCATTTATCCTGACTCTAAGCTAATTTTCTAGTTTTTCTACTCCATACAATACCCTTCATATATTCATACTTACTCGATCTAAAAAGTATCATCTTACTTTTTTCTCTCTCTACCTTGACTCTGGGCATTTCTTGAGTCTAAAGTGACTCTCTGGCCCTGGCTCCATCCTTCATTACTCAGCTCAATTCCTACCTTTGGATTAATGTGTAGCTTACCTCTTCAGTGAAGTGATCTTTTCCTATAACTCCTTAGCAATTATTGCCTAAGCCGTTAATTTTGCTATCAATCATGCACAGGTGTATCACATATTTCTATTGTTGACTAGAAAGATTATCTAAATTGTTAGCATTCATCTGTTTTGCTTTTCAAAAAAGGTCTTTAAACTCTTTGACCTACACCTGAACTGTCTCCCTGTTCACCCAGTGCAGTTGATACATAGCAGGGACACCATCAAAGGCTGATCTTTTGTCACTGCTTCAAAACAGCAGAAGGGGTTTGCTGCAATCATAAGTGTGTATATGAAGTCACTGAAGGGTAATTTCGAATAATGGAAAATTTACATATTTTATGTTGTACAAACTTGGTTGATTTTGAGATTCCTAGAAAAATTAATGCACATCTTAAAGATATCACTTTGAGTTTTATTTGAAATAATTACTCTTTGACAGGGAAAAGAAACAGTTTTCTAGAAGTAAAAGCAGGTTTAATCCATTTTGATGAACTACTGATGCACTGTAGTTACTTTACCAGATAGCTATGCCTCTCCAGTTCCATTGGGGAAAAACAAATTACATGAACATATTTTGTCTGTGATGAGAATTGAATTATAAAGTAGTGCACCTCTCTACCTCCTCCACAAGACAAATGCACCTACCAGAAAGCATGTAAATGATAAATGGAAGCTACAAAAAATGCATTTCCCTTCATTTTTATCACTAACCAATACCTACCATACCAGGGCAGAAACCAATAAACACTCAATGCAATTTATAGTCTCACTAACACATGGCATTTCCTCAGGAGCTTTCCTACGTCCAAACCACTACCTTGAAACATATTGAATACTCCTACCTCCATTCTGCTTTTAATATCTGTCATGATTCTGCCTCTAGAAAGACAAGTTAGTCATCTGATGACAAGTAGTTCAGTAACTACCTGACAAATCAGACATATTTTTTTTAAAAATCTTAATTTGATTTTAAGATGACATTTATTGCTGTAAATTTGGCAGATATAATCTTATAGTGATGCACATGTGAAAGATACATTTTAGTGCTTATTTACTCATTTTTATTTGAAATATTTATGTATATATACATGGAAATGTGTTATTTATTTAATCTCACATAAAAACTATGCTGTATTTTTGGCAAGTCATCAGAATAAGATGTCATCTTTTCGCTCTTGCTTATCTTGGTTGTATCAGTATCACTATGCCTCACCCGGTAACCCTGGACCTGCCCACCTATCAGTCACTCCGGAGGAAATGTCGGGAGAAGACATTAGGGACTCACGGGGGTTCACCATGCTAGATATCAGCAGTGACAGTCTTGGTGAAATTGGCTTAAAGTAGCACATGGTAAATGTCAACTTTAAAATGGAAAATAACAAATATACTGGACTTACTTTAACACACTCTTAATTACTTGCTTTGGCCTTTAAAGTACTGCAGCTATACTATATATTTTTACTTCTGGTCCTTAGCAAAATGTGAAACATTTTCTTTCTCAAGACTTTATGAAATTTAGATGGAGGTATTTAAATCACAAATCCAGCAGCTTTTCCCCTTCATCCTGTTAACTGCAAATAAATAGCATCCAAGTTTTGTTAAATTCATTCCCAAAGGGGTCTTCTATACAGTCAAATGTGAATCCACTTGCATATAGTTACATATAGTTACAATATTGTTACATTTTTACATTAATAGAACGAAATCCCTGATTTTATCTGCAGTTCCTGTCACTATGTCTGAGAATCATAATTTGCTTCATCAAAGTTTGTGAAAGAATAGGAAGTGGAGGGAGGAGAAATAAAAGGGGAGAGAAGGCAATATGAGAGAAGAAACATTCATAAAGGGCCCTGAGAAAAATCAATGCTCAGAAAAAAGGGTCCTAGAATTCACTTCCTATGTCGCATGTCAATAATGAACCTAAGAAAGGTTAGCCTTAACGGCAGTTATTTTATTACTGGCAGAGCTGAGTTCAGAACCCTGGCCTGAACTGCAGGCTCAAGATGGACAGGGAACAAGCGATTCCTTTCATTCAATGTATTAGCCACTTTTTCCTTTTTCCTCCCACAGGATATGGATTTTTCTCATTTTTCTTGCTTTACATTATTTCCTCATCTTTCAAACATGTTTGGAAAATGCAACAAGTTATAAGTGATTTTTAAAAATTAATACATGGTGACATTAAAAGATATCACAAATATAGAGATATTCAATGTTGGTGTCTTCTTTCAGCGATGCCGGAAAGGTTAGAAAATGACAAGTACTAATAAGACCTGTGCACTAATGAGAGGGTCTGTTGCCATATAGCATCTTCAAATTCTCCCCAGGGTTCATGACTATGTCATGTTGATCATGTCATTTTTAATAAATTCAAGAGTGACTCATTCCTGGCTGACAGGTAAGTACAGATACTGTTACATTACCTCTTTAGCTCTGTCAGTGATCTTGTCAGAAAATAAAACAGAGCATCCTTATTAGGAAAACATAAAGTCCAACCTTTCCATTTTTTTTGTCTTAGTATTTTAAAATTTCCGGTATAGCCTCTGTTAAAATATTACTTTTCAAGCATGGTCTGAACAAATAAAAATCATTTTTGTAGCTTCACACAAAGGTTACATTATTATTTTTTTAATCCTGAAAATAGATTTGTTTATTTGTTTTAGTTTCAAAGATGTGCAAAAAACCTTAGAGATTATTTTTAAAAATCTTGATATTTTTATTTATTTGTTATATGCAGAACAGAAATTAAATGTATATTTTCTTAAGCAGAAAACATTCATTGGATCTGGACAAAACTGCTTCAGTGATGTCTCTGATAAATACAGTTTGCAATATGAGTGTTTATATATAATTATATAAATATACATTTTTCCAAAGAAGATATGTTCATATTTTACATTGCTTTAGTAACATTTCAATTCCACTTGTGGAATTATTTTAAATAATAAATCTTACATTTTTTAAAAAATGGGGAATCATTTATCATGCTCGCAGTGAGGTGATTCGGTTAAATTTCTGAAGCAATCTCTGGTTCTCATCTCTTGGAGCATCTTCTTACCTGGAAGGAAGAAGTGTTCGCCACACACCTATGGTCGCAGATTCTCTCATGGAG
>PVJI01010143.1:0-61827 GCA_004026765.1 Micronycteris hirsuta
CTCATTGAAAATATTAAAGCCAAGGCATTGTAATCACTTTGGCTACAGGCCTAAGTATAAGTTACCATAGAAAGTGTCAAATACTCTAAGTTTTATATTAAAAATGTCAAGTGAATCAAGTACACTCCCCCTCAATGCCATCTGGCTTTAGAATGTGAAGACAAGTTGATAAATATGAGCACAGTGAACTTCTCTTTCTCCACAGAAAATAACCCAAATCAGCATCCTTCCGAAGACACAACATCTTACCCTCAAGGAACAACTCTAGTGATATGAATTTCAGTAACTGGTCAGTCATTTTCTAAATTAGTTGGCTGGTCAGTGTCCCTCCAGTAAAATAAGAGTGATAAGCACCTACACTACCTAAAGATAGAGCTGGTGTTGACTTGGTAACATCAAGTCAACCTTGGTATTTAGGATTAACATCCCAGCTTCTAATGGACTGGAGTTTCCAGCTGATCTTCATCTGTGTTCCCCACTCAAACTTACAAGCACTCTAAGGCCATGTAACACTTTAGTCAAACAAATCAGAAAGTTGGCTCACAACCCTTGATTTCCCAGCCCTGAGAAGGTTGAATGGACCCACATCAACTGGCCAAAGACAATGCTATAATCAAAGTGCCTTCATAATTTAGAGACATTCTCATACAATCTCATCTGACCCCCCTTAACAATCATGTAGGCACCATCTTACAGAAGAGGAAACTACAACTCAAAGAAAAAAGGACTTGCCCGAAGTCATTCAAGTCAAGATGGCCAAACCAGGACTAAAGCACAAATCTTTTACCCACTAATACAGCATCCTTTCACTTAATACATCTGTTGAGTTGCAGTTAGAAAAACCTGATATCCACCCAAACTTTCAAACCTCCATAATTTGCATTTGTGACCATAAAACTCTCATGTAGATAAGCACCCACATACTAGACATGTACCTAATAAAACATTTATGCCAAAGACCAGCTAACGACCCATGCTTGTTAAAAACAAACCCAAGACAAGAGATCCTAGGACAAGAGGGGCCACCAATGCTGCGTTTCAGGACCATGCTTCACAAACATGCCCTAATAAGAAATGACATCCATTCTTTAGTATCAGTCTACCTCTACAACAGAAGAACTCCACTCTTGAAAACTTGCCAACTCTAGGATTCAAACTACTGCTATGTATTATTTCTCTTGAAAAACAAAAATAAACTGCGTTGTGAGGTAAAAGAATGGGTGAAACTGTATATAGAGTGCTTCCTTTGTAAAACTGTAACTAGATACCATTTCTTCTCAATAATAGAATAGCATCAGAAAAACAAAGGAAATTATGGAACCAGAGCATGAGAATGATCACACCTTATCTTGACAAGATTTTACTCTTAAGAATGCTGATCTTATTCAAAGTAAGCAACAGCATCACTAGTTGATAAAGCTACCCACAATTTAATTGATCAGAAACAAACCCCTTCAAAGAACACATCTGCAGTTAAGCTGGTGAAAACTGAACCACTAAACAGGAAAAGTGTGGCTTGCTACTCAGAGAAGGAGAATAATAACTAATGTGGCAAACCAAAAATGCTGTAAGAGATAGAATATTTTCTTCATCTGGTCTGTTTCTCTCCAATTAAAGGAATTAACTGAGAGGGAAAAATAGACAAAAACTCACCTTCCCAAACCAAGAAATAATCTATCCAGACACATACCCTTAATAATATCAGCTCCCGCTTGCAGAAACCTCAGACAGTTCACAGCGCTATTTTTCCACAAGGCTGAGAACACAAGACTCTTGTGTTCCAAAGTCAAAAGGATAAATTTCATCACTACAGTTTTGTTTGAAAAAATACTGCCTTACTTCATGTCCACATCACTAAAAAACTGTAGAGAATGATGACATGATAAAATAGACTACTTTTCTGTTTCCTTAAGACATTTTTAAGGGATATTTGATGCTATATACCAGCCCTGGTCCATGAATTGATAAATGAACTCAAAGTAAAGTTTTAAACTACAAGTAGTCTATAATAAATAAAATAATCTCTATTCAGGAAATCTGATGATAGAAATCTAAGGAGAAAAGGGATTTTTTTTTTAAAGTCTCACACAAAAAGAAAACTAAATACCTATAATTGAGAAAGAAAGGAAATGGGCAACTTCTTTTTTTGCATCTAAGCCCCACTTCTGAAACAACAGCTGTCTTTGCTCAGCTGGAGGAAAACCACAGGACTTGGAATAACTCACTTAATGTACTCTGTCCCTCCTTATGCTAAAATGACACTGTTGACTCACTCTCAGTAGGACATGTGCTTGGTTTAACTCGTTTTTCCAGTAACAGTAATGAACTGAGCTGCTCTAACATTGAAATGATTTGCATCCACACAACTGAAAAAAATATTTGGAAATACCTACATATACAGAATATATGTCTCTGAGTTTGCCTTGCTCTGTGGTGTAGCCAAGGTGAGTTTCATATCTCTCTCTGATTTGTTCTCCAGAGTCTCTCCTTAAATAATGACCAGAGTTATTCCCTTTTATTTCATTACAAAAATGGAATTTCTTCTAATTACCAAAATAATCTTTCACTACATTTACTCAGTATATCTTTGTTTTAATGAATCCCCGTAAGCCTGGGCTTCCAAACTCTGAAATGAAATAAACTAATTTATTTTCTGATTACAAGTCTTGCTCAACTTTAGGTAATACTGCAAAAGACCTATAATAAATCAACAACCTTTGCATGGTGCCAGTACCATTCAACAGTATTGCATAGAAAAGTGTTGTCTCTTCTCCATACTCTGTCATTTCTAATTTGTTCCCCAGTTAAGATTGAAACACCTTTTTCTAAACCGGCAAACATTTACCAAGCCCTAATATGGATTAGGAAGCAGGTTAATCACTGTAATGGTGGAGAGGAAAGGCTTCATGACATCAAACAAAAGTTTTGCACCAACAGAGACCTTGAAAGCCCTGGCTGGGTAGCTCAACCTGTTAGAGCATCACCCTAATATACCAACATTGTGGGTTCCATCTCCAGTCAGGGTTACACACAAGAATCAATCAATGAATGCATAAATAAGTGAAACAATGAATCAATGTCTGTCTGTCTTTCTCGCTCTCTAAAAATCAATAAATAAAGTTTAAAAAATTAAAAAATAAAACCACAGAACATGAAAGGGAAAGTTGTTCATTCTCCTTAGATCAAAAACAGCATTCTTCTCAAGGAAAGATTCAACCTAATTCACATACATCCTCCATCCTTATCTCTTCTACTCTGGAAAGATAGCTTTTAAATTCAAAACTTCAATTCAAAAACTATGTTTCAGAGGGACATTAGAAATATTATAAGTAAAAAATAATAATTAGTGATACAATCAATAACTTTGACATTAAACTCTTCAATTTTCATTCTGGACCTGTAGTCTACAAAATGAGATATGTGTATTTCACAGGTGGGGAGGTGCAAGACCATCCACTGGGGTACCAGAAAGACTTTTAGAATGTTTACATATTTACAGTCTAAAAAACACAATCACTCTTTACTGTGGCAGTTCTTTCCACACACGTGTAAAAATGCAGTCCTGAGAATTTACGCGTTTTGAGCACAGCTCTGCGTGATTCCCGTGTGGGTAAGTGTGGATCATGTCTGTGGACTAGGAATTCTCTAATGGGAATTTGGCAAAAATGTATCTTAAGAGATTCTGGCTTGCTGAGCCCTGTTTAATATATTACCCCAGTCCTGTCTGCCACTGGACCTGAATTTACATCCTAATGCTCTGCTAATGAGTAAACCTATCCCTGTTCTGCTTAATCCCATGAATAATCAATCCAATGTAAATGTGTCCCAAAACTTTAATAAAAACCCCGGCTAAGCTACCCACGAGGCCTTTTCCCAAGATGGAGGAATTGGTCCCGTGGCTCCGGACTCTCTTCTCCCCACGTGTCTCGGTATGAGATTCTTCCACGCATCGAGTTGCGGTCACCCACGGGTTTCGGCTGGGACGAAATGCCCACGACACTAAGAGTTTACATATGTATGTACGATTTAATAGTGGTACATGTATATAATTTATAAATATCTATTAACTTACTTGGAGGACAGAGTTTATGCTTTAAAAATTTTTTTTCTTGGGGCATACATTTCTTTTTAAAGTTTAGTGGTTCCTGCTTTCTCTCTGCATTTCACAACTAGAACACATATAGCATTTGGGAGGAAATACAAAGAAACTGGTAAACCTGGTACATGTTCCTGTTGTCTGTATTTCATTTACTCTAGGGTAAGTGACAGTCACTCTTTTCTGTAACCAGGTGCTTTGGAAGACAACTCTGGTGAACATGTCATAAGATGAAAGGACCAAGAATGATGATCAAGGTTCTATGACTGACATTTGATCAACTAGCCAGAGAACTAAAGGCCAATCACTTCACCCATTAGGCCTTTAAGGCCCCTTCTCACTCAGTTTTTATGATTCATAAGTTAAAGTTTTCATCTCATTCTTACTTGCTTCTACATGTCATTCTCCTATCTAGAATGTATTAGCCTCTCCTCCCTGCCAATCTTGGTCCCTGCCTTCCTCCCTGATGAGGCCCTGACTTTGCATTCACTCAGCTTCCACAGAACATTTGTATGATACTAGAGAGCACTTGCTGGAAGGGTTTGTAAGCATTCTCAAGTTATTTCCAAATGCCCCCTACTACTCCTAGACAGACTGTGAGCTCCTTCCTGTAAAGTATTGGGGCAGCATTGTGCATGGGGGGGGGGGGCATATATATCCTCACCTGATCATGCCCCCAGTGAAAATCAGCAATATACTAATTTAAGGGAAGAAGTTACAGGAATCTAAATTACCCACCTAATTAAAGTATAAGGTCTGGCACAAGAAAGTGAAGCTGAGACCATGAGGAAAACAGCTCTGAACTCAGCAGGAACAAAATGAGGAACTGGGGACAGCAAAGAGAAGTGTTAACTCACGCTGATAGGATGCCCCCTCTCGTTCAAAACAGCCGAGTTCACACCCTAGCTATAGCCATCCTGTCAAAATAATTACTAATTAAATGAGTTACTATATGAAATGTGCTTGCAGCCTGGTACCATTAGTTAATGTTATTATCTTCATCCCATCAAGAGCACCAGAACTAGCAGGAGAAATGTTATATCTTTATCTGCAGATTTTAGGGGCTACATGGCCCCATTTTCACCTACCCAGAGCAGGCTGGGATTCGACTTCCCTTTTCAGATTTTGTCAACATCTCTAAAGGTTCTGTGGCATATTTCCCAACACATGGCAAGATAGGACTCAATTCCCAGGCAATATGGTACACTTTTAAAGAAGCAGTAAGGTGTGAGAAATAAAGCACTGGGCCAGGGGCTAAAAGGCAGATATACTGTGTCTTTGTAGAATCATTAATTTTGTGCTCTTGAAAAATTGCTTACTTTCCTAAGGCCTAAATTTTTTAATATGTTTAAAAAAATCATTTAATGACCTATGATCAAGGCAGTAGCTTACAAACATTTTTACTGTGGTCTATTGTAAGAAATACACTTTAAGTCAGAACTCAACATTCACATGTATATGTGTACAGTGAAAACAAAAATTTCAAGAAACAATGCTTATTCTTACTGTGTAATATTTTCCATTCCATTCCATCTGCCCCCCCCAGCACCCTCCACCCCCTACAAAAAGGTGCTGGTTGAGACCTACCAAATTGGTTTCATGACCTACTAGTGATCACAGCCTGGCTAACAAACACATGATAATAAAGAGCGTGGCCTTGCAGGCAGACAGACCTAGCTCCATTACCTGGTGGCAAAATCTTGGGTAAGTTACCAACTCTTTCAAAGTTCATCTTTTAGATCAGAATGAAAACACCAGGGTTTTTCTAAAGATTAAATGGATAATGAATGTAAAGCACTTAGCTGCAGTGTCTGACACAGAATTTTAAGCACTCAATCAAAAATTTTGGTGATGATTAATAATAGCAATGTCACTATTACTAAATCCAAAGATTCCAAAAGAATAAGTAAAATAAGTGAAAAGCAGCTAGGAAAAGGAACAGGCTCATCTGTAAGCTTCAACAACTAGCAGGAATAATATCAGGTTAATCCTGGCCTATACTCACTGAAGTTCCAGGAACGAAGGGATTTTTGTGTGCTTTCCTCACAGTATCCCCTAACAACTATAACGGTGCCTGGCACATAGTGGACACACATATTTGTTGAATTAATTAATTAATACATCTGGAAGATCTCCTCTGTGCCCTAGTAGAGCTGTGAAAAAATCCAAGCCAAGCTTGCATAGCTTCATCTGCCCTAAAACTCAAACACCTGAAATCACTCCAACTCTATGGTTCTCAAAGTGTAGTTTCCCAAAGAGCAGCAGCATCACCTGGGAACTTAACAGAAATGTAAATTACCAGGCCCCCCTCCATGCCTACAGAATAAGAACCTCTAGGGGTGGGCCCAGCAATCTGTTCTAACAAACCCTCCAAAACTTGATGCACACTCAGGTTTGACAACCACTATTCTAAAACATGGTGGCTTGGAACCATATACAATCCCAGGGAGCTACATGTACAGCCAAAGGGACTCTGGAAAGTTCATTAGTCCCAGGAACTAGTTACTCATCTATTATAATCAAGACTCTTAAGAGCCAGCGATAACCTCCAAGGAAAATTCCCAAGAATTGCTTTTCTTCTGCTGCTTTTCCTAAGCTCACCAACAATAGCCTAAACTAGATCTTAAAAAAGCTCTTTGAAACAATGACTCTGACATTCAGCACAAGACCTGACTTTTAAAAGGAATGCAAAATCCATTTCTTAAATGGTCTCTTAGCTAAGCACGTTCCCCAGGGTCACACTGTCTCTTACCAGGACTTCTGACCACAGGCTCAAGGTACTTCCTGAAACCACATCACTTCTCAAAAGATGAGCTAGGTCTCACAGCCAGTCTGCACACAGCAACCTTGGCAAGGAAGTTATATGGCACTGCTCTACCAATACTCACCATACATTTGACCACTTGCCAAGTCAATGACAACTATTAAGCATCCATTTTGTGAGCAGATACATGCTTCACAAAAGGCAAACATTAAAATTCCAAAATTAAAGTTTGTAATGTGTTGACAAATCAAAGAACACATGTGTATCACTAGATTGAGTCTTTTCCTTCAAAAAGTCATGGAAAAGCTTGCTAATTTCTGTAAAACCTTAATTTTCCAAAAGGCTCCTTAGTCAGAGGCCCTGCAGTACCATCAGACTCTCATGAAACAAGATTTAGAGAAAACACAGTGATTTTTATGAAAGTGCAGGAAAATATAACTATTTTCTTTCCACTCTGGAAATGATTGCTAACATACCTTCCAAGAGCAAAAGGGTACCCTTTAAAAACATGAAAGATTCCATATTTCTGCCAATAAAATAATCATCCAGTTATACACCAAGAGACAGACAGAGACCTGGCTTTGGTTCTCCAGCTAGCCCTGGTACGTGTAGAGTGACTTTGGATTAGGTCTGACAGGGTCTCTGCCTCAGTCTCCACAAATGAACACACAGCGTAGTAAAAGAGATAATGCACATGAAAGTGCTTAGCTATTGCAAACTATTAGATATTATCTTCTCAACATGCAAATTGATTCCTGTGAACCAATTCCTTTCCTCCCACTCACAGTGACCAAAATGATTTACATTAGAAAGTGCTCGTAAGTGGCTTGACAGTAGTTGTAACATTAAGTGTAAAACAGAATAGATACTGAATACTTTCTTACACATAAAGCAGAAGGAAGCCACAGACACGAAGTCTCTCAAATGACAAAGATATAAGTTAGAAAAGTGACCCATAGTACTTTGGCACTTCCTGGTTTGAGCTGGCAAAAATACAAGCTAGAAAGACATAGTATTTAAGAAGGAAAATTTATGAAAAACAGTCAATAGTCTGAATTACTTTAAAACCTCACAAAAGGGTATATTTAAAGAGAGGTTTGGAAACAAAGGGTTAGGGAAGGCTATGCTTTTGTCAGGTCTGACTTATCCTTTACTATGGGCACACTTATCTTTTCATGTGTCCCCAAAGAAACAGTGGAGCCACTATTGTTGTTGATAATGACGACCAGATGCTGATGGGACAATTGCACATCAACAGTTCTCAGACTCAGGTCTTGTGTAATTGGGTGTGTCGATCTATGTCACTCCACAGATGGTTATTAAACTAGTTACAACTTCCCTAAATCTTCTCTAGTGACCTTAGCAACATTCTGCATAGTTATTCTTTGCCAACTGAAAATAGGCACTATTATAAAATATTTTTTTAGAAACAGTGCCAAGGTCTATTCCTCTCAGCACACACACACAGCAGGAATATTTGTTTAATTCAAATATTCACATCATCAGATTTGAAACTTTATCAAAACCATAAATATTCCTTTACTGAAGTGAATATAACAAGTCTATTAATTTCAACCTGTCGTAAATAAAAAATATATACAGTAATCAATTCGTAATTTTCTATGAACAAATTTATATGCATTTTGGATAACCCATGTGCTTCAGGAGCAAGCCTGCTATCAAAGCTCTCAGGATGAAGGAGAATGGGGAATCCCAGCTCTCATGATATACAAGTGCCAAATTCTTCCTAGTGAGAGAGGTGCATGGCCTCGATGTGGCTAGATGGCAATGGCCTTCATAGGAAGTTCTCGGCTCACAGGGCCTGGCCAAATGTCCAGCTGGATTGCTGGTGGAGTCAAAATGGTCCACTTAGCATTCTGTTGATAATAAGGTGTCAAACCTTCAACTTGCAACAAGCTGTCCTACACTGTACACCTGAAAGAATGTTTGCTGAGATGGCTTGAATGAAAAGCACAACTTGTGAAATGCACTCTGTGGAAAGGTAAGCATGCTTTCATACACTAATAGAGGTAAACAAGGCAGATACTCATATAAGTTAAAAGCCTTAGAGTCAGTAAGCTAAACTGAAGTGCATTGTGTGAGCTTGATCATTTTTCTTTCCCCATGAACATTTGGCAGAGTTAAAATTTTAGCCATCATGCATTTTCTTGCCGGAAATATATCAGTTACAGTTCCCACAGAAGCTAGGCATTTCCTTGTGGGGTGTATGTGTAAAACTATCATAACAAAACATTTTCTATTTCCTCATTTTGATTTAAGGGAAAGACAAAATGCTAAAGTGCACTTATATAAATGACAGTGCAATACTGACATGCCTAACAGTATACAAAATTTATATTGTTTAAATTTAAGGTTATGATGATTAAGAAGAGAAATGCCAAGAGCTATGAAATGAAATTACACTAAGCAGTAGCCCATGCTGTGTGCTCTTAAGAGAACTTGGGGAAAATTTAAAGAACAGCAAAGTCATTTCAGGCCACTCAGGAAGAACTAAGCTTTCAGACATTAAAAACAGCTGAGGAAAAGTACTAGGAAATAGACATCAGAGCACATAAAGTGCATGTCAATGAACATGACATTCTGGACCTACTGGCAGAACAAATAGTTGTGATGGGGACTCAGTTAAGGTGAGAAAGCCTCTTGACTTTTTTACTTTGGATCAACATCCTGTCTACGTAAGGAGGACAACTGGTTACTGCAGCATAAAATTGTGTTAAGAAAAGCTAATGACCCATCTTAGGAAAGAATTCCCAACTTCTACTTCATTGCTGACATGTTCTAACTGACGCAGATAATCAAACAGAAAAGAAGAGAACCCTTTCACATCATGGGGCGCAGAATTCAGATTTAGGGACATTATGGAAGAAGCAATGTGGTATGATGAAACAAGAACTACTGCCTTAATAGCCCTGGCCAGGCAGCTCAGTTGGTTAGGGCATTGTCTCGATAAGCCAAGGTTGCAGGTTCGATCCTCAGTCAGGACACATACAAGAAGCAATCAATAAATGCACAGACAAGTAGAACAACGAATTGATTTCTCTCTCTCTCAAGTCAATAAAAAATAAACTTGTTAAAAAAAGGAAAAAAACGCTGTGATTATAAACTAGAAGGCAATATTTAATGTAAAATATTATTTGATGTAAAATCCCAAATCCTAAATTCTGTGAAACAAAAAAATCCTCATCATGTAGCCCAGAAATGATAAACTTAATTATATGATTCAAATTAGGTCACATATACCTATATAATAAGACCAACCCAAGTGGAAGTGAGAGATATGTGTGTTGGGTTAGTGTAACCAACTTCAAAAAAAACTTTTTAAATTTCCCCATTACTCTCCTAGAGTCTCAACAATGCTCAGGAATTACAAGCAAGAGTGATAATCTCCTCAACCTCCCCTAGCCTTCCCTGGCACAGAAATCCGACATAGGCCACTTCACATGCCTGATTAGATAAGCTTTCCCAATTCTGAAAACCAACTGCTTCTAACATTTCAAACCTGATTTCCATGAAGACTCAGGGATGAGAGATGGGAACAAATAAGCCAACCAAGTAGATCCTCCTTATTAAAAAAGTTCTCTAGCTTTGATTTGAATCACTAAGTAATTTTTTCTATGAATCAATTGCTTCTGAAGTGAAAGATGCAAGATGCTACAAACTATGAGTAGACAAGTGTTTTAATTCACACCGTTAATCTATAAACTTGAAATTACTAGATGATAGTGTTTTCTTCTGTTTTCTGATGACCCACAATCTTGCCTTGGCAATGGAGGAGAGTCTAAAGGGAATCATTAAAAGAAAATTGAAACAAGGAAGTCCAGAGACAAGTATTCCCAACCTATATCCTCCAAATGGGGTAATTACCACAAGGCTAATGAAGTTAAAATTTGGGGGGCTTCCACACTTGAGTGTGTTTTTTGTGCTCAGAACCATGCAATTAAATGTTGTTTCCAACATTTACCAATAATCCTGCAAGTCAGGTACTACTATTATTTTCATTATATAAATAAGGGAATTGGGACTTAGAGAAGTTAAGTGGCTTACCCAATATTTTTAGCTAAGAATCAGAGCCAGGTACAGCCAGTTCCAAAACTCACTAGCTACACTAAATTAAAAATCAAAATGCAGTGGGGAAGGGTATTTAAAAGTCATTCCAAGAGATAATTAAAAATAAACAATCAACTTTCACTGTCATTTATCTTTTTCATTATCCTTAGTATCACTGGACATTCTCTCCTTCACCATTCAACTGGCTGCTAACATAACTAAACCTTAAAGAAAAAATCCAGTATGCTTGCAAGGTCTCACATGTCTAAGCATTCATGTGTAGGCTTGTATCTTAAAACAGAAGGGATTATCTGTTGGTATCAAACATACTTCTCTCATTTATTAGTACGGACAACCTCAATTTTCAGTAACAAAGGAGATAATAATAAGGAAAAAGTTTACAGAAATGAAAAGCCAAGGTTATCCTTGTGCTTTTTCTATAATGACATGTTTAGAAATGTTGCACACAGTTAATTCCAAGGTTCCCAGGCCAAGATAGGTCAGTACTGGGTAGTTTTATTAGTAATTGGCTATGTCTATTGTTCATATGCTGAAGCATTCCAATCATTTTACATGGTCTCTCACATCCCTTTCGATGATACAATAAGAATACAAAAGCACAGTCCAGAAAAAGCTATCTATAACTTAAAAACCTGGCACAAATATGACTCTGGATTCAATCTTTCAAAATGCTTTTTATTAAAAAGAAGAAAAAAGTTACACATTCATTCCTGTTGTTAATCTACTAAAGAATTTCTTTTAGGACCAAGAAATTAGAGAAAGAAAGTTAAATAATTTCGCTTGCATTACGACAAATATAAATTCATTCTTCCCCTTTTAAGATTTAGAAAGAACTGCAACTCCTCAAAATGGAATTTTGAAATTTAAGTCATTTCCATATTATGCAAATGTTCAGAGGAAAGATATTAAGAAGAGTAAAACTGAAGTCAGTTTAGTACACAAAATATTAGTAAATCCAAAGTCACATTATTATCTGTGGAATTACAGACAATGTCATTATGGAGAGTGGGTAAGCATGTGAGCTTTGGAGTCAGGACAGAGGGGCTCCAGTTGCTGCTCTATACCACTGACAAGCTGGGTGAGCTGGATGACCACCCCCTTAACCTTTCAGTAAATAGGAATCATAACACCTACTGTGAGGACTTAAAAAAAACAGGTAAAGCACTTTCTCCCCAACCATCTGTGATAGAACAAACTTTCAGTATATGGAAGCTATTGTTACTACTTCTAAGATCCATGAGGACAGAGACTTTTGTCTGTTTTGTTCACTGTATTAATAAGCAGGTATCCCCTGGTCAGCTTTCATGCAAATACTCCCAGTTCCTCCAAAATGATATTCATATTTATCTCTATTAACTACATTCAAATACTGCTGTCTTTAGCGTATACCTCCTCTTTTACTGTAAGTGGCTTCAGCTGCTCTTTTGGGAAGATTTAAATTACTGGAAAATATTTTAAGTGTTTTAAGGGTATATGAGTTAACATATACACCATTTACATTTTCTGTAAACAGTGTGCTTATGCATAATTATAAATATCTCAGACTATAAAAGTACTTTCATAGTACTCCCACAACTGAAAAACAAAGTCTTAGAAATAATTATAGAGGGAGCAGAAGGGAGTGGTAGGAAGAAAACAGTTTACTAAATCGGCAAAATGAAATTTGGAGTTTTGTCTTAAAACAAAACAAAAAACCTGACAACCATTTGCTCAAGGCTGCCAAAACTTGAGAATAAGCCAAGTATCATAAGAAACAAATGTTAAAATAGAAAACCCCTTTCTGAGACAGTAACTCCACCAGTCCTGGGTAATCCAATTCAGAATCACTAATGACAACAACCCTGCTGGGTTGTTTCAAACACTACAAAGACGTCCAAAGGGACAGGCAGGGGTTCGCAGGCAAATACTCTCTCTGCTGTCTGTGGCATGCTGAACATGGCCACACTTCTCCCCTCCCCTCCCCTTCCTATTCCTTCCCTGTTCATTTTCAGATCTCAAAATACAGAGGGTCAACATATTGATGCATCATCTAAGTAGTGGGTGTACAGGAAAAATCACTTGACTAGAAACCAAGAGCTTGGATTCTGGCCCCAATCTTGACCTCGTTTGGGGCCCTTTGACCTATCACTTTACTTCTTTTATTTTTTATGGTAAATGTAAAAAATACTTTTAATAAACCGAAAACATCAAAGCATACATTGTTGGTTAATAATTATTGTTGTTACTTCTCTTTTGGGGCCAATATAATTATTTACCGAACGGCAGGACAGTTAGAGTCGGAAGCCCTGGAAACAGTGCCGGGAGACCGGGCGCCTCGGGATGGCTGGCCAGCTACGGGGCCTGGAGTCCACGCCCTCCTTGCTGTCAGCCTCACATCGCTCACTTACAAAATGAGGTCTGAATGTCATACAAGATCTCTTCTCACTTAAAAACGTTATTACACTTTCAGTCTAAATGCCACCAATGCACAAACATTCTCTGCTGTCTCTATACATGTATTCAATTTTCATGAGAGTTCGGAGGGTGTTGAAGAGAATAACTAAGCAATTGCAAATACAGAAAGCCCTTGACCCAGCAACTCTATTTGTGGGTGCTTTCAACTGCAATGCTTAGCAAGTGATAGGCCACACGTTTGAGTATCCCAGTAGCAAAATGAAACTCAACTTCATCGCTTTACTTCTTTGGGCTTTGGTTTCCTCATCTGTAAAACAAGGATGGACTACATGGGTGGTCCCCAGTCTAAGATTCCAAATCTCCAGAAGCCCCTGAACTTTTAATAACAGACCATGGGATATTTTTATTATTTCAAAATGTCTAATAGTGACAGTCCATTAAGTGCTATAAGGCTAATGAAAACATCAAATATTTTGTCTTTAGGCTAGTATTTCACATGGTGACACTAGATGACACATGTTTGTCATATCACAGGAAACTGGGGAGGAAAAAGTGTTAGACCTGATATTGTCCTCAAAGTTATACCTTAGAAATATCAGTTTCTATTAACATACAACTACAGATGTCTGGTTAATAAATAACAGGGAAAGAATTTAACAACTATCAATGCAATTTTTATAATAGGCAAAACTTTTTTTTAATTGCAAGTACATGTCATTACAGGAACAAACGCAAATACAATACCCCTAAATATTTATAGGGTCACCAGAAACCAATGAACAATCTACATGCTACAAAGGTGAAGTTCCTATTTCTCACCATTTTGACTAAACAAAAAGTGAAAGCACCAAAAGGCCAATCCATACTGCAACATAAAATAACACCACCAACAACTACTATTTACCGCCTTCTTACTTTGTGCCAGGTACTGTACCATGAATATAACACTAAGTTATTTAATCCTCATAACGACCCTAACAATTACATGCTGCTATTGTCTTCATTTTATAAATAATGAAACTGAGAGGGAGAGAGCTTAAGAAACTTGCCCAGGGACACAGGGCTAGTAGTACATTTACAGCCAGACTTGTTAAGTATCCCACCCTCTTTCCCCATTAGCCGACAACTCCCTTGCAAAGAGAAGTCTCCAGAAAACAGACAGGAATGTCTGCGAGCCGAGCCCTCAGGAGTTGGGCACTCTGAAAGGCTATAGCTGTGGCCCATTTGGGGTTAAAGACTCATCCTTAATGGGAACTTCCCTCCTCTCAGTCCAAAGTCACTTGAGAGAAGGAAATGTCCATCGGTCAACTAATGCCCACCCATTGCTTATTTAGTCAGAAGATACGATTCCCAACAGCTGGTCTCTACATTCAAAACACTGACAGTCTTATGAACTAATTTTTAGTTATACATATTATCAAAACATGCATCTTCAGTGTACATACAGGAATGAGTAAGGGTTACAGAAACAGACAGACCTAGCTCTAAATCCCAACTCTGCCACTTATTAATTGCATTTTCCTGGGCATGCTGTAGGCCTCGGTTTCCCCAATTTACCTAGACCCCATCTTGTAGGGTTGTTGTGATGTGTAGCTGTATACATGCACACGAAGTGCCAGTGTTGGCTGCTGGCCCTGGAGCCAGACAGACGCTTGAATCCCAGCTACATCCCTCACTAACCACAAGATTCACCCCAATAGTCAAAGTTCTGAATCTCAGTTTCAATTTCCTTATCTGTCATATAGGTAAATACTGTCTACCCTAAAGGATAGCCATGCGAATTAAATGAGGAAATATATGTAAAGCCCCTAGCAGAATGACAAACACGTAGTAAGAATCCGACCCCCCAAATATTTTTTAAGCTGAGGTTTAAAAGTCAAACCACAAGTTTAAGCCCCAGCTCTGTCACTTATTATCTAGGGTTAAACAATGGTACACAAGCCAACTAACCTCTCCGAGGCTGTTTCCACCAAGGTTTTGTGAGAATTAAAGTGCTCTGTAAACTCTACATTGCTATGTAAATTTTGGGGTTGTTTTACTTCATAAAAATAAGTTTTATTATGGTTCATTGTTTTGACTGGTCCTTCCAAATGCTATCTCCATCTTTAATGGAAAAACTGAGGCAGAGAAATATTAAGCTATACAGGGAAGGCTGCCGGTTCCAAAAGTAGGATGGAGGAAAAGGGCTGGGCCAAAATAAATTCAGACCATGACAAAGCAGAAAACTAATAAGCCTTCAAGAAGAAAGATGAGAATAACACCCATCAACCCGTTTTTAATCAACAGCTTCACTTGCTGATTAAGCCTCTCATTGCACAGTCCCGGCATAAGAATTCTCTAATCTCCCCCCAGAAACAGTACTATACTTCTGTGTGAGAAAGAGCTTCCCTATCAAATCTCTTTTGTCGTCCATAAATTAATTTTGTGGATTGGGCACAGAAACAAAGACCACTAGACACATACTGGAATCTCACTCTACCTGGTATTCTCCTAACTACGCCTTTTAAAAAGTCTCAATCTTTCAAGGGAGGTTTCCTTCTTTGGTTGGTCAGAAATGTCCAGAAATGTGCATTTCCTTGTTCTCCAGGTCTCCTCATGCTAAATATGGTAATAGCTGGCAAGCCACCAGCCCAGTAAATTTCAATAATACTTAAGAAAGCATTCATATTGCCAGAAATTACTCTGAATCAAACACTTAAGACCTGCAGAGCTTCTGCATAAAGCAATTCAGCTGGAGCTCTTAATGTCAAAAGCAGCAGGGTGTCTTAAGAACACACAAACGTGAAAAAAAATCTACTCTTTTTTATTGCAACATTCTTCAGCAACAAGTTGATCTCCGACCCACTGTGCACACAGCACTACACTAGGGCAGTGGGAGGCTGGAAGGAGAAATGGAAAAAACAGGTGGTGTCCATGGGGTGCCAAAACAACAGGTTGATTCAGTCAGTTCTGTCCCACAACTAATCAATTTGGTGAGGGGAGAGGGGAAGGAATCTTAGTCACCATGTTGTTAGACCAAACTGACTGGCTAGACCACTGTACAATGATCAATTAGGTCACAATGGCAGATTCAGCAGTGCATTAATGCTGCCTTTCAGGATGGTTACTTCAAATATCTAGGAAGAGAGGCAGAAGCAGATTAACTTCCACCCACCCAAAATCACATATTTGGCTCCAGAATATACTGTTTTCCTCCAGAATCTTTTTACAAAATATTAAAGTAAATGTGTATTTCCTGGGCATATACAACTGACAGCTTGTTGATTTATGATATAGTTAGATTAGAATTTTAAAGTAGCTCAGAAAATGCCCATGAACAAATGCTCAGAAAATTGACCAAGCTCATTAGAAATCAAAGGATAAAAAAAAATTATCCTATCAAATAACAATTTCTATATCAATATTGGTAGCAATTTTATACTATTTAGTTTAACCTGTCCATACATGTTGCACCATATATAAGACAGATAAGGACTAATACACTTAATATTTCAAGAGCTTTTTCAAATCAGTAACCACAAATAAACACCTTGATGGGTTAAAATAAAACAATTTACCAAAATAAGTAAATAAAAGACAATACAAATAACCACTGATCATATGAAAAAACATTCACCATCACTGTAGTCAAAGAGGAAAATTAAGATATGTTAGCCGTTACCACTTATCAAATTGGTAGTTTTAAAAATAAAACTAGTGTGGACAATGGTTGGAAACAAAGACATTATGCTGATGGAAGTATAACTCGATCAAACTACATGGAAGGGAATTTGTCAGTGTGTATCAAACGCCACAGAAAGGTCTATACTCTGTTACAATAATTTGACTTCTGGACTAAATATCCCTACAGATGTTTATAACAAGAATGTTCATCATAGCATTATTTATAATTATAAAAATTGGAAACTACAAATAGATTTCAATTAAAATAAAATATAATAGATTCTTAAGGTAGAAGAGTATGCAGCCTTTAAAACCACATTCTTAAAGAACATTTACATAAGTGGGAAAATGTTCACAAAATTTGGTGCAGAAGAAGATGATAAAACTGTATGTCCATTAAAATCCCAATTACAATAATAGGCAGAAAAACACTGGAATCTATCAAAATATTAACTGTGTGTTTTGGTTGGAAATGGTACTATTTATTATTAGACATTCTGATTTTCTCTTATGTTTTCCTGATTTTTTAATCCTGTTTCCTGATTTTTTTTTTAACTCACTCTCTGACATATTAATTTCTCTTCTGGAAATCTAGCTTAATGAAAAAAATCCTAAAGAGGTAAATTTCTCCATATATAAAAAATGATTAATATCATTTTCATTTATACAGGAAAAAAGTTGGAACCAACCAAATATGCAAGCAAACCAAAGGAGAATGACCAAAATATAGTAAACTTATTAGAATACTATTTAAGCATTAAAATTCAATTTATGAAAAAAATATATAACCACCAGAGAAAGGCAGAATAGAAAATTGTATATACCTTATGAATCAACAACTTTTTAAAACTAAGGTAGGAAAAAAAGACCAAAAGATGAACAGTAAATTTTAACAGTAAAATCCTACCACAAGCATGACCACCCTCCCAAAATCTTGTATAAGTGCCAGAGAAAATCATCAAAATATAGATGAGTTAATTATGCATAAACTTAAGAAATAATACTGTTATGTCAACTTACCTTAAAATGTCACAATGTTTGTAGTTACAACCATTTTCCTTAAATTGCTTAGAAAGTATGTGTCATAGAAACCATGATATATTGTTACTTACCTTAATTAGTAACATAATGCCAGAGTTACAAAATTCACAGGATGTGTTTCTTTCTCTAATAATCTTCATAAAGATTAGAAAGTGCTTTAAATGTTACAATAAAGTTAATGTCTTTAATGTTTCCAATTCAAGAAGATCTAGCAAATAAGGGCATGCTCACAGCAAAGGAAAAACATAAAAAGCAATAATCAAAATATATGTGTCCTCAAACTTCAATGAATCTCCACACTTTCTGGACAAACAAAAGCACGTGAAAACAAAGAATTAAGCAAAAGTTTCTTTGCAGCTTACCACATTTACCATTTTGAGAAGTTAATATATTAGTACTATCTAGTTTTCTAACTATTCATATTCAAAAACTCAATAGAATATATCAGTGAGTAAACAGTATTCAACTATTCTTACTTGAATCTTGGGTAAGTATTCTAACATAGCAACCTCTCCCTGTTAGGTACTAGTTAAAATAGGCTATTTCATCTTTGAAGCGTAAAAGCCTCCCAAAATCTCCTCACAAAAGAAGGATGGAAGTAAAAAGAGATGAAAAAGAAGCAAACAATTTAAAAATGCACCTGCTTCTGAACAAGGTAGTATACTTTAGAATGTAACCACAGCTTTTCACACAATACTTTATTCAGCAAGCAAAATTGTATTTTAAAGCAATATTATTTGTTAAAAGACAACATATTATTAGGAAGACAATATCTGACTCCAATCAAAATGTTATCATCATATTTTCCTTACCTCACAAAATACACACACACTTTCTTCATATGAATAAATATATATGAGGGTAGGAGAGCTACTCTTAACCCAGAAACAGGTTCTGCAACCCAACCTGTCTTTGTGAGACAATGAGTCCGTCCTGGCATGATATTTGGCCAATGTATTCAAAGAACCAGAGCCACTGCCCAGCTGCCAATACCCTGCAAAAGGAACTGAGCTGAAGACCAGAAACTACCCTAGGGCAGGCCTCTCAGGAAGTTGCTTCAGTCTAAAAGGAAGAGAGACCCAGACCCCTCACTGCCTGGCCAGAAGACCAAGGGCACCAGATGCTGGACCAAAGCAAAATGGCCTGCAGTTCAACAGTGGCAAAGAACAGTAAAATGACATCCCCCACCCAAGAGTTTGCTCAATCATACCTAGTAAAGCCCAAACTCTGAGGAGCTGGTAGAACAGGGTTTTGCCAAGACAAGCACAAGAGGGTGAGGGAGATGTTAGTATGATTAATCAATGCCACCCACCTAAGGCAGCAACTCTGGGTGTGTCCATACCACACCTCAGTCATTGCCTGGCTGTGACAAGAAGTTCCTTCAGCTACTGTCACTGAGAACTAGATCTTCCAAAGAAGATACTTCCACCTTAACTTGTCCTAGATCAGGCTTGGCATCCAGGCGGAGAACACAGCCCTCTCTTGCCACAAACCCACTAATAGACATAATAGATATCATGACATGTGCCAAACTTACATTTACACCCTCACCAGACAAAGAGTTCTTTGTCTTTTCCCCAACTGAAGTTTTTATATTTCTTTTTTTTTAAGATTTTATTTATTTTTAGAGAGAGGAGAAGAGAGGGAGAAAGAGCAATGTATGGTTGCCTCTCACATGGCCCTCACTGGGGACCTGGCCTGCAACCCAGGCATGTGCCCCAACTGCGAATCGAACCGGGACCCTCTGGTTCCCAGCCCACGTTCAATCCACTGAGCTACACCAGCCGGCAAGTTTTTATATTTCTAAATTACAACAGATAAAGAGGAGAACAGCACACAAGCCCAGCAGGGGTGAGCTGGGGGTCGCTATTCCCTGGTAGCCCTGGAGTTTACTCTCCCAGACCCAACATTTCTCAGTCAACCCAACTGCATAAAACTGCTTTTAGAGAGTGTAGATAAGTGACTAAATTACTATATTCCATATTCCTAATTGTATGCTCATTTGTCTCCATGATGATGTCCACACCTTGGGAGCAGGACCCTATCTTCTTGGTCAGTGATTCCCACACATCTAGCAGAACAGAATACCCTATACTCCCTACCACATGATGCTAAAGGAAACACAAATTAAGAATGAAAACCCATCACAGTGCTCCCTAACATACCATTAAGAGAGCTACAAAGATAATATAACTTAGAGCCAACAGGTAGGGCTTATACCAGAATACTATATGGAAACATGCATTTATATACATATGTACGTAAGTTAACACAGTAACTGTTTTGCTTTTCTCACTCCAATCTATGGCTTTTACCATCTCCCTTTCTTGGCTTTACTCTTCTCCTCCACACCCCCGCCCCCACAATGTCCAGGAGAACTCCCCAGATGGGATCTTCTTGCTCCTCACTGGGTTTAATGCCTTTTACAAAAGGAGAGATGTCAGTTTGGTAAAGGGTACCCCTTTTGGATCCTATCACCCACACAAGGCTCATGACTTTATGAGGTAAATTCCTGAGAAGATGTTCCTGAGAAGATGGAGGCAAATCATAATAAGACAGATTACAGATGAATATAAGATTTAAGAATTACAGCTGTTTAAAGATGGACTAACCTGCCTCTGGAGGCAGGGAACTATCACAAAAGGTGTACAAGCAGAAAGAAGATAGGCTACCTCTTGACCAGGATGTTGTTAAGAGGATCACATCCAACATGGGATGGACAGAAGGACTAGATGTATTGGTTTTGCCAAAAAGTCTGTATGGTTTTTTCCATAAAATAAAACACATTTTCCATTGTCACCAATAATTTTATTGATTTCATTATTTTGAGTATGTTGGCTATCTCCAGCTATTGGCATCTAGTGGGTAGAGGCCAGGGGTGCTAGTAAACACCTTCCAGTGTATAAAACAGCACCACAGCAAAGAATTATTTGGCCAAAATGTCAACAGTACCAAGAAACTCCACAAACCACTTTTGACATGTTTGATCAGTCACAGCGCCTTCTCCATACACTGCACAAATCTTTTCTTGTGTTTCAGTTGCGTTTTTATTTTTCTTGAAATAACAAAGCATAATATACCCAAAATATTGTATAGTTTCTTCCATCTTTAGTATTAAAATGGGTGCACAAAAATTCAACAATTTTAGTAAGCTGTTTTTAAATGCATGCTGATATAACACTTGTCACCATACAATCTAACAAATTGTTTCGAATGAAGTTAAAGACAACTAAGCACTACTATGGCCATCGTAGGTAAAAAACTAAACAAACTTTTGGGCCAACCCAATAATTTAAAGTTCCTGCCACACATAAGTCAATAAAGAGGAAAATTTCAGCTACCCATTAATTAATAAAAAGAGATAGCATAAAAGTCTGTAGGTGTGGTCAGCTTTCAACTGATCTTTTCTCTTCAAAGGAGAAAGGAGCATAAAGACACACCCCTGACTCACCATCAGCTTCTCCTCCAGAATATCCCAGAGGTGGAAAGGACAGAGTAGGAGTCACAGGCGCTATGACCAAAACCGGCTGCTCGCTGACTCTGCATGTTGGGCACACACCAGACAGGTTTTGTAGGCCAGAGAAGGGATGCATATGACATAGTCCCTACCATCAATCAGCAAATCTTGTGGTGGATATAGCTCACAAGTTTTCTGGTTCTCTCAAAATTTTATTTATTTATTATCTCACCTACAGAGGTTTTGTCAGTGGTAGTGGTTTTCCAGGAACTCTCTTGGTGGGGGAAAAACAAAAACAAACCTTACTAAATGTAAATATCCTTAGTCAAGTACAAGTTTGCAATATCCAGATCCCAAAGGAAAAAAAAGTGTCAAAATATCATTTAAACATAGTTAACTTTAATTTAAAAAAATTAACAACACTATTCCAACAGTCTCTAAAATGATCAAATTACATTAAGGTATCTTAACTCTGAAGAAAATAATAGAAATTGCTGGCTCAGTAATATAGTAATACAGGAAGCAGTAGAAGCAACTCAAGTGAGAGGCTGGTGGTGGATGCCAGTGCCTTTGAGGCTAAATACCAAAGTCAAAGTGACCTTCGTGAATTGCAGAAGTGATCAAAAAAGACAGAGACAGACAGAGAGAGAGAGACAGAAATTCAAAATAGTAAGTTTAAATACAACACTTGGGGAAGGGGAAAATTTGGTTTTTCCCCAAATGTAAGGTAAGCAATGATTCTTGTACACACTATTTTTTTAAAAACTGTCTTGGAGTACCATAGTAGTGCAGATAAGAGGATAACTAAAAGTAGTTGTCCAATTAAACAAATATTTATTGATAACCTATTAGAAGCCAAGGCACTGTGACAGGTACAGAGGTAGGGGTGAGAGAATTACAATACGCACATAAATGAAAAGACAATTCTTTTCCCCACAAGAAGCACACATTAACAATAAGCACTTGAGGACGTTCTGAGTGTTTCTGTATATATGAGTTCATTTGTACAAGAGACGTAAGTGGTGTGAAGAGCAAATGATGCCAGAAGAGACAGATTCTAGTCTCAACTCTGTAACTGGCTCAGTGACTATGAACAAAGTACCTAAGCAAATAAAGGGCCAAAACAGTTCCCCTCCCACAAAATTACAAGAATAATTAATAAGAGATCTGGAGAAGAAGTTGGTCTTCTTCTCCTAGGCCAGTAATCTTTCCAAAATATTTTATATCTTGTTTATATTTTTTAAATATTTCCAAAATATTTTTATATATTATATATAATGCATAAAATACATACACAAGGAGAGAGGAGTACAAGAAAATAAAACCTTTTGACTTCAAGTCATTTGCAGAGAAAGGGAAGAAGAGAGGAAAAGGAGAATCAGGAAGAGGTGGGAGGAAAATGATAGGATCAAGTTGTGACATCCAGGTAGAAAATATCAAGAAATAAGGAATGTAAACACAATACCCAAATAATGTAAACTCTCTTATTATATTCTCATGCAAATCATGGCTTAGAATTTTTTACTCTAAAACCATTAAGGGCAAATAGATAGAAGGTCCAAAATGACATATATGAATGAGGCCTGAAGAAAAACAGATTAACAGAGGAAAAAAGGGGGGTGGGAAGCTTATAATAATAGCATTCAAACATACAAAGCTCTTCTAAGGAGAAAATGGAGACCTACTGTGCCCAGATGACGAAGAACTGCATTATACTCTGTAACTTCTATGTTAAAAATAGAGGGTTAAACAGTGGAATGGCTAAGATTAGGTTCATTCTAGAAATTATTAAAATTAAGAAGGAACAACCCAATATACACACCCACCTGAAGGAAAAGTAATGAACAATCAATAGGTTCCAATCAAATTACTATGTTAGAATCACCTGTAAACCTTGAGAAATACAGATTCTCAGACCAACTGTACCAGAATCCCTGGGTATTGAGTCCAAAATCACCCCAGCCGATTTTGATGCAGCCAGGATGTGGAGCTTTGTTCTATCACAGTGGACAGAGTAAGGAGGAGGACTACTAGGAATGGCATCAGAGAGTGGGAACTAAATCAATGCAAATTTTGTGGGCAAAATAAAATTTCTGTGGGTATGATATTTTTAAAATGTATTGTAAGGCTGCTCTGAAGCATCCAAGCATATCCCACTGAATCAGAACATTTCTAAAGGTCCCAAAGTCAGCAAATACAATTCAGGTAAACCAGAAGTTACTCGTTGTGCCATAAGACTACAGAAGAGGTAGGAGAGTAGGAATGGTACAGAAAATGTGGGTAAATATTTTTAAAAATCAAAACTTTGGGAAACAAAAAAAGAGACTAGAAATAATTACTCTCATTCCACCCCCCCCACCAAAATGGAATAATAATAAAGAATAGGAAGAAAGAAAAAGAGTTTCAGCTCCATCTGAAAAAAAAAACAACAAAACAATTGCTCTTTGTGATTTTTCTTTAAAAGCAAGAGATAAATGCAGCTGAGAAATTATCTAGAAGGCAGCAAAAGCAGGGAGTCACTCACACTGCCAAGCAAAAGAAAACAAGGAGCAAGAGGTGGTCTTGGGTAGCTGTTTAGAAATCAGACAGATGGGTTGACAGCTCCTTGCCTTAAGAACTCAGTGATGTTTAAATGAAGAAGTGGCCACAGGCCAAATACAGGAACACTAAAAAGTTTGGGAGAGTGTGTTACAATTGGTACCTTGGCAAAACACTGCCAGACTCTGAAAAGATTTAAGATTTGTACCAAGAAATGGGCTTTTAAATCTCTTCTATTGCAGTTTAGCATCTGAAGAACACCTGTCTAAAAATCAAAATATCTAAATCTTGTCCTTTGAGCTAACTGACTAACATTCAACTCATTCACCTAAAAGCTTGCTAGTAGTAGCAATACCTCATCAATGCAGAAGTAAAAAAGAGGACATCTTTCTACGTACTGAGGTCCTAGAATGAAAGAAGTCCTGTGTGTCAGAATAATTCTTTTTGAGGTCTTATAATTTAACATTTAATTTTGCAAACTGCTCTGCAATAATATTTATTATTCCCTCCAATTCTCTAATGTAGGTTATTTCCTCTATTTCACAGATGAGAAGACAACAGATCATAAAAATGAAGTTATTTACTAAAACAAGTTAATGGCAGACCAGGGAGTGTAACCCTCAGACTAGGCCATTGTTTATACTCCTCTCGATTCTAAATCTACATTTACACTAAAGCTCTCACTCAAAGAAAAAAGAAAGGCGAAACTACCATTGTATGTGTTTTGCTAAATGCTCCTGAAACAACAGGTTTGACTTATCATCCCGGAGCCTCCTCACCCACCCGTGAAATTTTTAGGGAACTAGAGGTGTGTGGAATTTGAACTTTCCAAAAAGGATCTGGTTGGTGCTGAACAACCCAGCACGGGTTCTCTTTCAACATCTGTGACTGGCATGTCGACTGCCTGTTCACAATGAACAAAGAACAAATTTTTCTGAAGCTCATCTCCTTACCTTTCCTTTGCAAAGAGACATTGCTCGTGTAGCAGGTACTGGGTGTTTTTCTTTTTTTCTTTAAACCAAGGTAAAAGATTCCTTCAGATTAGGCTACTTTCAACCAACATACACAAGCCACCATCCCACTGGAAGCAGAGCATTCAGGAAAAAGAAAACACAGCTCTGCCCTGAAAGGACTTTATGAATACCTTTTGACTGCCATGGGTTTAATATACATTCGCTTAATTAATCCTATTAGCTGGGTAATTTCATTCCCATTTTATTGGTGAGTTTATACAGCAGAGCTGGATTTGAACCCAGGATTACAGAGCAGAACTCCAAAACCCAAGCGCTTTCCACTAAACAGTCTGAAAATTTTGGAAATTTTGGTAGTGGGTGGGATGGGTAAAAAATGATTCGACTTCCTTTCCTTGACCCAACCGTGCTCAGAAAGACTGCTGCAAATATCCAAGCATAAAGAGGCTTTCTGAGGAAGCACTTTGAATTAACGTCCCCACTTTTCCCCACCTTCCCGTGCCCCACCCCCAACCTGCCAAAAGAGCAGCAAACGCGGCCGCCAGGTTGGAGAAGTTGGTGATCGTCACACCACATTCCTGGGGCCGGACACGGACTCTGAAACAGCGCCGGAGCTCCGCGCCTCGGAAAGAATAACAGCAGTTGAGATTTTTAAATCATGTGGCCCAGCAGGCAGCCACACCAGTTTTGCTACTACTCCTGCCTCCACCTTTCAGAGAATGGAGCACAACACGCCGTATTCGCCGGGACCACGCATTCGGGGAGTTAGGGCTCCGGCGCACGGCGAAACCGTGGTCCCATCCAAGCCGACCCCACCCACCCGATTGCGTGCCTCCCCTTTGGCACGCTCCGTCCGGCCGGGAAGGTGCGAGCGGTTGGGCTGGGAGGCCCTGCCTCGGCTCCTCCAGGCCAGAACCTGGCATTCCTTTGCTCAGCCCCTCTGCGGTCCGCGGCTGGCGATGGTTTGTCGCGGGCAGCCCGCCCTCGGTTCCCCCCGGGAAACGCGGAACCAAAAGGGCAAAACTGCCAAACACCCTGAACTCCGTGCCCGAGAAAGGGAGTTTCTGAGCCTCGCTGCCCGGCCGAGGAGGCGTGTGTGGGGCCACCCGCCTAGGGAAGCGGGCGGCGGCGGGGAGCGCGGGGGAGGGGACGCGCCCAGGGAGGGGCCCCCACGATGTCCAAACTTTCGGGAACCAAGTGGCCTCACTCCGCGCCGACGGCAGAGCCCGGCCTTCTCGCACAGAAGGGACCGAAGGGTCACCTCAGCTGGCCGGCCACGGCGGGAGCGGTGGTGCGGCGGACCGCGGCACCGGGACAGCACCCCAAGACTGATACTCACCACGCGCGGGGGCCGCGCGGCACAGCCAGAGCGCCAGCAGCACCCACAGCCGAGCCGGGCGCAGGGCGGGCATCTTCTCGGTCGCCTCCGCCGCCGCCTCTGCCGCCGGGGCAGATCCACATGGGGAGGGGGTCCCGACAGAGGAGCCCCTACTTTCTCCTTCCTCCTCCTATCTGCGGCTCACGGCCTCGCGCTGCGCCCCGAAACTCAGGCTTAATGCCTCCACTCCTTCCACCGCTAATTAGCCGATCCCCGGCCGCCGCCTCAGCCGCCGCCCGAAGTTCTGAGACAAACTTTCTCGGGTGTGCAGCAAAGCAGCCTCGTGTGTCCTTCCGCCTCAGCCGCCTCCTCCCACCTCAAGCCCCGCCCCCTGTCGCCGCCGCAGAGCACAGCCGCCCTCGGCACCCAGGGGTTTCCCGCAGGAAGAAGCGCCGGCCCGAGCCGCGCGCGGAGGGATCTACTACGAGTCCTCAGACATCCCCCCCCCCCCCCCCCCCCCCCCCCCCCCCCCCCCCCCCCCCCCCCCCCCCCCCCCCCCCCCCCCCCCCCCCCCCGCCCCCAGCCTCCCCCTACCGCGTCGGATGCCGACGCGCCTTAACCCCATCGACTTTGGATCTCCTAGCCGGGCCCGGCCCTGTTGAAGGGGGACGCTGAACTTCAGACACTAAAGTGGCAGAGATCTTGAACTTGCGGGGAGAGCCGGCCCTCGCCCGGTGAGCTAGGTATCTCCCCCACACCCAGTCATCCACACGCTCCTGGACTAAGTGGGGGAATGCGGTGGAGGACCAGCGCTGTCAAGGAAATGAGGGTTGGGCGCCAAAGCCCATTTAAAAAGAACAGAGCCATCAACTGGCTTGTGCTGCACCATTCATTTACTCATTCATTCACTCATTTGTTCCTTTGCTGGGCACAATGGAATGGTACTAAAGACGCATGAGGCACAAGATACTTTTGAGGACGGAGATTTTGCGGCTGCGGGTTGCGGGATTTGGGGTGGGCTTTCATGGAGAAACTGGGATGTGAACAGGATCTTAAAAGGCCAGTAAAATTTATAAGGACAAGGAGACAGCTAATTCATTGTAACATTGTTTATAATAGTCCCAAATTAGAAACAACCTAAATGCCCATCCATAGAAGAACGAATGAGTGATGTATGGTATATTTATAAAGTGAAGTGCGATACACCAATTTAAAAGACTGTATTCACATATGTCAATAGGGATAAATCTTAAAATTACAATGATAGTGAAAAAACTAATTGCAGAAGGGCACATAAAGTATACCATATATATCTACTTAAATTTTTTCATAACATTACCATATATTACACAAGGATGCATACTGCCCAGTATATAGTAAAAGAACAGCACCAGAATATTGGTTACTTCCAGAGCAAGAGTGTGGGATATGCCATGATCAGGCGTGGGTATAAGTGGGCTTGTTATTTGTAAGAAATGAGTAGCCCTGGTCTGTGTGGCTCAGTTGGTTGGAGCATCATCCAGGTAGCCGAAAAATGTCAGTTCAGTTTCCAGTCAGGGCACACACGTAGGTTGCTGGCATGTAGGATCCCTGGTCTGGGCATAAGGGAGGCAACCAATCGATGCTTCTCTCTTTCGCTTCCTCTCTGTCTAAAAAAGTAAAGTTCTCGTTGTGAGGGCATAGCATTCCAATGGACATCCACCAGAAAAGTGAAGGCACAGATAAGGGAAGCAATAAATGACTTCTGTCACTATTAGTTGTGACAGGAGTCAAGGAGAGATAGGAGGTTGGGACCAGATCATGCAGGGCTTTGAATGACAAGCTGAAAAGGGGGAGTGAGGAGTGGGAAGGGAGGGTGGGTAGTTAGCTCTCAAGTCATAGAAAACCATTGAAGGTTTTGGAACAGGAATGAAACTTGATGGAAAGGAAGGTTGCTCTGATAATCCTATGCAAAAATTGTCAGTAACAAAAAGTGAACTTTTGTTCACCAAGGGTCAGTCAGGCGTTTGTGAAACAGCCCAGGCAGGCATGGGTTGATGAAGGTCTTAATTAATGAGGTAGATCAAATGGAACGAAAGGGATGCATCTGAGACAATCTTGGAAAAAAAAATATATTGGGGAGGGGCAGGCAAGCAACCCTATGTGACTAACTGGATATGAAGGTTTATGGTCCTGTTGGGAAGGGAAATCCTATTCACAGAGCCTTTCCCTGGCTCCTACAGGACACAGTCCATACTTCTAAAAATGATAAATACAAGGCTTTTTTTTTCACTCATCCCCCGCCCCCCGCTTGTCCTCTCTGCCCTATTGTGAACTTTACACAATAACAGTATTGAATGACTCGAGATTCCCCCAAACATATCTTCTTGTTTCTGTCTCTGTACCTTCTGTTCCCTTGACTTGCAATGACTCTTGCAGTCCCCTTCCCTCCTCCTCTTGGTGAACTTCTAACTATTCATCCTTCAGTCCTGAGAAGGCTTTGGCGACACTGTAACAAATTCCTCCCCTCACAGACAGTCCCTCCACTATACTGCTTCTTTATCTTACACTGATATCTATTTTCACACAGGACTATTTGTATTTCTATCTTTTCAACTAGATTAGGAGATCCTTATGGACAAGGACCATGGCCTTATTCATTCCCAGCATCTATCACATAATAGCAGTTGAACTATAATGTAAAAAAAAAAAAAAACACTAAACAAGTACAAATCGGTATAATCATAGGCCTGTAAAATTCCCACTGGATTTTAATAAGCACTTTATAATAGATAAGCAAGTGCTATGATTAAAAGTAGTCACCTTGGGATGCAAGAAACTTTTCAAAAATAACATAGTCCAATTGTTTTGGAATCTCCCTTGTGCACATATGTTCAGAGAAAGATAATAACATTACTTTTTATTTGCTAACATATAGAGTTATCAGCTTGATCATTCTCTTTACTCACTAAATACACTTCATAATGATTTGACTGTATGCAATTCTAAAAATCACCCACAAAGATTAGATTTATCATTCTTAAAATACATTCAGAAGAATGGCTCCAGAAAGACTGTGGCTATGACATTACTATGACAATAGTGCACAATTTCTCCAGGTGATGGTTTTAAGGAAAGTGGTTATTATGTTAACATATACTATTTCAGGAATTGTTACATTAAATTTATTACATACATTCCCATAATGACAGGAAGAATAAAGAGTAAATGTGAGTGGAAGTAGAGGCTATGACTGCAAAGGTGTTTTTAAAAACATGTTTTGAAAGAAGTTATGGATATAAATGGGTAAAAACAAAATAAAAAAGGAAGCTGAAAATCGAGGGAAGAAACTGGAATTTGGATGAATATTTACCACAGGCCAGATCCTGTATGAGGGGTAGAGAGATAAAGAGAGACAACTGGCCAACAATTAAGATCCAGTGTGACAGCTAAGGGACATTGAGTCATACCCCAGCCCAGGGGTGGTCAGGTAAGGCTTCCAGGACAACCTCAACAGCTGGACTAAGAATTGGAAGACCAAAAGATTAAAGAAGTTGATAAAGAAGAGGAGATTTCTCATGTTTAGTGATCTAAACTGTTCCAGGCAATGGAACAAGTATAGAGGCAGCTAAACAATAGAGACCACAGCCTGCTCCCTAAAGGAGGAAGATAAGGACTTAGGCAGGGGCTGTGGGAAGGTAGAAAAGATGGACATTGGCTCCTAAGACTAGTAATTGCTTCAATGAGACAGGAAAGGGCGATCAAAGATTTAGCAATGACCTCAGTATCTTGAGGCATGATGGACACAGGAAATACAGGGGAAGGAAAAGGAGGTTTAATAGATTAGCTAAGCAGGCAAGATAAGAGATCAATGTAGCCAGAAGGAGTGAAACTGTGTTCAGTAGCAGCAGGGACTATTGACTACTTTAGGGAGAGCTTTGAGTACCGTGGCTGATTAAAAGGATAGACGTGCACTGAAATATGTTTTCTACTGGTGACCTCTCCCCAAAGCTAAGCCTGAATTCCACAGTGCACAGTTAGGTGGGTATTTCTCTATTTCCCTGATCCCGATCAGAAGACAGGGGGTCTCACAGCGGTATCTCAAAACTCAAATAGCAGCTGAGGACAGGAAATGCAGGCGCTTCCTAGAGATGTTAGCCCCAAATGTACTTGGCAGTTTAATTGCTCAACTGGATTGGGAATTATCTTCCCCCCAAACAGTACTTCTAGTCAAAGCAAATTCTACTTTATAGGAAAAATTAGCAAGAAAACATTCAGGTGATCCTATAACTAATCATAGCTATTGCTATTCCTCAAAGTTTTATAGCTTCACTGATACAAAGAAATGGGATCTCACAAACTTTCATCTGAAAAAAACAATCTGTGTCCAAGCTCAAATTAAAATCTATAGGCCATTAGCAGTAGAAAAACATGGGTAAGGACCACCACTAGTTTTCATTTTAGTCAAAACTAAAAATGTACATGTATGTCTTTACTAATCAAAACTTATATGTAAAATTGCCTCCCAAAACAAATGTAGGATTGGGCACATTTGTTTTCATGTCTGTTCTCTCAGATCCAAAAGGCTGTAAAACCCCTTAAGTGCAGAAATACTGTGTTATTTGTCTCTTATGCCCAAGTTCCTAGCATGATAGATAGTGCACCTGTGTGCTCAATAATGTGTGTCTTAAATAAATATTGAATGAGGAGCATCTATATCTATATGAATTGGAGAGAGATGCAAGAGTGACAGAAAATCTACGTGTTTTGGAGAATCCCAGGCTGAATCAGTGAAACACTATAAATGTTGCAGAAGAGATTCTGGAGTACATACCAAACATAGGTTGAGCCACTCCACATATCTCACCACATACCCAGGAAACAGGGATGTGTGATGCAGGAATTAAAAGTAAGGTTTCTTTGCAAAATAATGCCTTGAATTTGTGCAGTGCTTTGGGCTTTTCAAAAACACTCTTAAGTGAATGCATATGTCTCATTTGATTCTCAAAGCAATCGTGAGAAATAGCTAAGCCAGTCATTATAATCCCCATTTCACAGATGAAGAAACTGAGATAGTGATTATGTCTGCCCAAGGTTAAATAAGTAATTAGTGACTGAGCTGAGACAAAACCCCCAGTTTCTGATTTCTGATTATCTCATTCCACTCTTTCTGCAACGATGTGAAGTACATTCAAGAGGATTTTTAGTGTAGGGACCTCTGGCCAAAGGTTGACCAGCTTCTTATCACTTCCATATTGGTACAGAACAAGCCGACCCACTGTAACTACAAAGCCTAAATAAGCAAATGCATTATTTGATTTAAAAAGCATTTTTTGAGAGTCTACCCTCCACAAGCACATCTTTGACTCTGTAGCAATACAGGCATGTGTTAGCCTGTGCTTCTATTCTCTGGAGATTACAGAGAACAGACGCTGGAGATTGAGGGGATGGGGGAGGTGGGCGCTCAAAACATACGAAAAACATAAGTAGAGCAGAGATAAAGCACAGGGCTATGGGAAGTAGAGAGCACTGTGATTAATTCTAAGGACACACTGATTTTGTTTAGTCTCCAGCCCGCAAGATATGAATGAACTGAGATGACCTTTACAACTGAACTCTAAACAGTGTATGTAGACACAAGAATCATCCCTTGTTCATGTTTGTAAATGCCACAGTATTGGTTCTTTGCCTTGCATAGAGCCTGGAGTACGTGCACATTCTGAGAAGTCCACCAGGTTCAGCCAAACGGGGCACAAGTTCCAGAAGCAGGAGTCAATCTCAAGATTCAAACTACTCTTAGATTTAGGAACCTGTCAAACCCTTTAAATGAACGTAGACACAATTGCCTCTGCTCTAATTAAGGTATAAGCAGTATAAGAAATTGTAATTTGGGTTTCTTAACATATTTTTACCCTTTTTGGGTTTCTTGACATATTTTTACATATTTTTACCCATATTTTAGGAATGCGATTGTTTCAATTTAATATAAAGGAATTTTAATATAATAAAATTTAAGATTTTCCTTGTACAGTTAACTCTTCTCGTGTGTATGTACTTGTATGATGAATGATCCCTATAAAACTTACCTAGGATCCAAAATTCTCTGCTGCCCATGAACCAGGGAAGTTAGGACAGGAGTGCTCACTTTAGCATTACCTGACTTAAATTTTTCTTTTAAGTATTTTATGCTGGGAGGTATTACACTTCAATTCCTAAGTCAGGTATACATTTTATATATAATGATATAAAAAAAAGATTGACCTGTCTGCACAAGGATGTCTCCCCAACTCAAGAGCAACGTAAACTCACAACTGTGTAATTATCGAATTACAGGATTACTGGATGAGTTCCAATGCTTCAGTCACTACAATGGTTATGCAACTCTGGATATTTGTGAAGTGTTAAGGTGTTTGTTCTCAGAGACTTCAATTGTTTCTACCCAGTGTTCTCATGTTCTTTCCCTCACGGATTAGCCAAGAAATTCCAAACAGTGAGGTCCAGACCTACAAAAAGTTTCCACCTTTAAGTATGGAAAAATCTTCATACTATCTAAATACAGATCATATACCCTGAAGCAAAAGAAAAGTGAACATTTTTCTTATGTGGAATTCAAAATGGTTAACTAAGTATGAGGATGGGGGCATCAAAAGCAAGGAAAAGAAATTCCATTTTTCAAAGTAAGCATTATAAAGCCTCCTTCTAAAGTAATTCATCAGGAGATAATTAATGGCTGGCAACTGGTACTTGTAATAGAAGCATACATGGCCTTAACGATAGGGTTTGCTTCTGAAAACATTCTAATTAAAAAGGGAAAGAGTAATTTGATAGGAAAGTACAAATCAGTGTTGTGTATGTGTGCTAATGTGTGGAGAGACAGAGGTGGTAATTGCTGGGCTCAGTGCAGGTATCTCTTGCTGAAGATAATGACCTTGTGAATATACAAATAGAGTTTCCAACACAGCTGAAAGTACATCATTATATTTCGTCAATGTAGAATGGAATGCGAAATTGGAACTCGGCAGGTGAGTGGTGGCTGTACCTGATCTGGATACCAGCTTGTTTTTGTTTTTAATCATTCTGATTGCTGCACTGGAATTAGTGGGGTGATCACCACTGTAAGGTATAAAAATGTTGAATCACTATATTGTACACCTGAAACTAATATAACCAATATACACTCGCATACCAACTACATTTAAATATAAAAATGAATTAAGTCAATAAATAACTACAAAGAATAATATAATAGGACCACCCTGCTCTCTTGCTCAGACCTCTGGTCTAATTTTTCTGTCACACCTTTGATGCCTTCCCCTCTTTATCACACTTGCTAAAAGTCTAAGCAAGGGAAGAACAGATGCTAGCAAGACAGAAAATGCTTCTCACGTTGAGATCTACATCTGGGTCCAGGAAAGTACACCTCATTGCCAAGAAAAGCCCTGTGTACAGTTCACACCTCTGTTGGTTTCTTTTGAAGATATAGTTACCTCTAACGAGACTTGCTTAATTGAACTCTATGGTTCTAAACCCTTGTCTTTCTACTGATGACTATCATTTAAGAGTATTTACTAAAGACAGTAGTAAGGGGTATAGTTATTATTTTTAAGCTGATATTTTACTTTATTTTTATTGTTGACACTATTACACATGTTTCTATTCACCCCCCTTTGCCCACCTGCACTAAGGCCCCACCACCTTTCTCTGGCCATCACCACACTGTTATCCGTGTCTATGGGTTATGCATATATGTTCTTTGGTTAATCCCTTCACCTTCTTTTTATCCAGTCCCCCCTTCATTTCTGACAGCTGTCAGTCTGTTCCATGTATCCATGCTTCTATTTCTATTTTGATCATCAGTTTATTTTGTTCATTAAATTCCACATATAAGTGAGATCATATGGTATTTGTCTTTCTCTGACCGGCTTATTTCACTCAGCATAATAATCTTCAGGTCCACACATGCTGTCTCAAAAGGTAAGATTTCCTTCTTTTGTGAGGTCATGTAGTATTCCATTGTGTAAATGTACTACAGCTTTTTTTATCAACTCATCTACTGGTGGGCACTTGGGCCGTTCCCAGCTCTTGGCTATTGTAAATAACACTGCTACTAACATAGGGGTACATATATACTTTCCAATTGGTGTTTGGGGATTCTTAGCATATATTCCCAGAAGCGGGATTACTGGGTCAAATGGCAGTTCCATTTTTAATTTTTTTTTGAGAAAATGTCATACTGTTTTCCACACTGGCTGTACCAGACTGCATTCCCACCAACAATGCACTAGGATTCCCTTTTCTCCAGCACTTGTTGTTGTTGATATATTGATGGTAGCCATTCTGCCAGGTGTGAAGTGATATCCCACTGTGGTTTTATTTGCATCTCTCTGATGATTAGTGACACTGAGCATCTTTTAATAACTCTCCTAGCCACTAGGAGTCTACTACACTCCTTAGAGAAGTGTTTATTCAGGTCCTTTGCCCATTTTTTAAATTGTATTGTTTGGAGTTTTTGGTGTTGAGTTGTATAAATTCTTTACAAATTTTGATTATTAACCTCCTACCAGATGTATGATTGGCAAATGTGTTCTCCCATTCGGTGGGTTGTCTTTTCATTCAGTTGAGGGTCTCCTTTGCTGTACAAAAGCTTTTTAGTTTGGTGTAGTCCCATTTCTTTATTTTTTCTTTTGTTTCCCTTGCCCAAGGAGATATATCAGAAAGACTGTCACCATGAGACATGCCCGAGATTTTACTGCCCATGTTTCTTCTGTGATTTTATGGTTTCAACACTTACATTTAAGTCTTTTATCCATCTTGAATTTATTCTTGTGTATGGTGCAAGTTGGTTGTCTAGTTTCATTTTGTCACATGTACCTGTCCAATTTTCCCAACATGTTTCTTGAAGAGACTGTCTTTACTCCATTGTATACTCTTGCCTCCTTTGTCAAATGTTAATTGACCATAAAGGCATGGGTTTATTTCTGGGCTCTCTACTCTGTTCCATTGATCTATATGCCTGTTCTTATGCCAGTACCAGGTTCTTTGGATTATAATGGCCTTGTAGTATGGTTTGATATCAAGTATTGTGATACCTCCAACTTTGTTTTTCTTTCTCAAGATTGTTGAGGTTATTTGGGGTCTTTTTGGTTCCATATAAACTTTTGGAATATTTGTTCTAGATCTGTGAAATATGCCATTGGTATTTTAATAGAAATTGCAATGAATCTATAGATTGCTTTGGGTGCCATGGACATTCTAATGGTGCTAATTCTTCAGTCCATGAACACAGTATCTGCTTCCACTTATTTTTATCTTCCTCAGGTTCTTTCTTCAATGTCCTCTAACTTTTGAATACAGGTCTTTTACCTCCATGGTTAAATTTATTCCTAGGTATGTTGTTTTTGTTTTGTTGCAATAGCAAATGGGATTGTTTTCTTAGTTTTGCTCTCTGATAGTGCATTACTGGCGTATAGAAATGCCACTGATTTCTGAATAGTATTGATTTTGTATTCTTTTGCTTTGCCAAAATAGTTTATTAGATCTAGTAGCTTTTTGGTGGAGTCTTTAGGGTTTTATATGTATGACAACATGTTATCTGTGAATAATGACAGTTTTACTTCCTCCTTTCCAATTTGGATGCCTTTTACTTCTTCTTGTCTGATTGCTTGGCTAGGACTTCCAGTACTATGTTGAATAAGAGTGGTAAAAATGGATATCCCTGTTTTTTTCTTGATCTTAAGGGAAATGCTTTTAGTTTTTGCCCATTGAGGTGAAGTTGGCTGTGAGTTTGTCATATATGGCCTTTATGTTGAGGTATGTTCCCTCTAGTCCCACTTTGCTGAGAGTTTTTTAAAAAATAATAAATAGGTGGTACATTTTATAACTACTTTTTCTGCATCTATTGATATGACAGTGTGTTTTTTATCCTTCATTTTGTTTATGCAGTGTATCATGTTCATTGATTTGCAAATATTCTACCTACCTTGCATCCCTGGAATAAATCCCACTTGATCAGGGCATATGACCTTTTAAATGTGTTGCTGGGTCTGGTTTGCTTATATTTTGTTGATGATTTTAGCATCTATGTTCATCATGGAAATTGGCCTATAGTTTTTTCTTTGTAGTGTTCTTATATGATTTTGAAACGATAATGCTGACCTTGTAAAATGAGCTTGAGAGTTTTGCCTTCTCTTGAATCTTTTGGAATAGTTTGAGAAGAATAAATATTAGTCCTTTTTGGAAGGTTTGGTAAAATTCAGCTGTGAGGCCATCTGGTCCATACTTTTATTTATTGGGAGGTGTTTGTTTTTTTTTTTTTAATACTGCTTCAGTTTCACTAGTCGTAATCTGTCTATTCAGATTCTATGATTCTTTTTGATTCAATTTTGGAAGATTGTATGTTTCTAGGAATTTATACATTTGTTACAGGTTTTCCAATTTGTTGCCATATAGTTGTTTGTAATATGTTCTTACAATATTTTGTATTTCTTTGGTGACAATTGTTACTTCTCCTCTTTCATTTCTGATTTTATTTATTTGGGTCCTCTCTCTTGTTTTCTTGATAAGTCTGGTTAAAGGTTTGTCAACTTTGTTTATCTTTACAAAGAAACCAGCCTTTAATTTCATTGATTTTTTTTTTTTTTTGGTATTTCTTAGACTCTATTTTCTTTATTTCTGCTGATTCTTATTATTCCCTTCCTTCTCCTCACTTTTGGCTTTGTTGTTTTTTCCAGTACCTTTAAGTATAGATTGTTTATTTGAGATTTTTCTTGTTTCCTGAGGTAGGCCCGTAATGCTATGAATTTCCCTCTTACGACTGCTTTTGCTGTATCTCATAGATTTTGGGTTGTTGTGTTCTCATTTTCATTTGTTTCAAGGTAACTTTTGTTTTCTTCCTTGATCTCATTGTTAACCCATTCATTATTTCATAACATGTTATTTAGCCTCCATGATTTTGTGTGGTTTTTAGTTTTATTCTTGTGATTGATTGCTAGTTTCATACCATTTAGAGTCAGAGAAGATGATTGATATGATTTCAATCTTCTTAAATTTATTGAGACTTGTTTTCTATTCTAACATGTGGCCTCTCCTAGAAAATGTTCCATTGGCACTTGAAAATAATGTATATTCTATTGCTTTGGGGTAAAATGCTCTGATAATATCAGTTAAATCTGTCTGATCTAGTGTGTCACTTAAAGCTACTCTTTCCTTGTCTTTCTGCCTGGAACATTTATCCATTGATGTCAATGAAGTATTAAAATCCCCTACTATGATTGTATTACTGTCAGTCTTTCCCTTTATGTCCATCAAGATTTGCTTTACATATTTAGGTGCTCCTGTGTTGGGTACATAAATGTTTACCAGAGTTATGTCCTCTTGTTGGATTGCTCCTTTTATAATTATGTAGTGTTCTTCTTTTTTTCTTACTATAGCCTTTGTTTTAAAGTCTATTTAGTCAAATATAAGTGTGGCTATCCCAGCTTTTTCTATTTTCATTTGCATATAATATTTTTTTCTATCACTTTACTTTTAGTCTGTATGTATCTTTCATTCTGAGGTGGGTCTCTCGTAGACAGCATATGTATGGCTCTTGCTTTCTTATCCATTCAGCTACCCTATATCTTTTGATTGTAGCATTTAAGCCATTTACTTTAAAGTTATTGTTGATAGGTACATATTTATTACCATTTTATTCTTTTAACTGTGTTCCTGTTTTTGGTTGTAGTTTCTTCTTCCTCTCTTCCTTCTTTTCCTCCTCCTCCTTCTTCTTCTTCAGGTAGGCCCTTTAATATTTCTGGTGTTATTGGTTTGGTAGTAACAAACTCCTATAGCTTTTTCTTCTCAAAGAAGCTCTTCATTTCTTCTTCAATTTTAAATGATAGCCTTGCTCAGTAAAACAGACTTGATTGTACGTCCTTGCTTTTCATCACTTTGAATATTTCATGCCAATTCCTTCTGGCCTGAAATGTTTCTGTTGAGAAATCAGCTGACAGTCTATGAGAGCTCCCTTGTAGGTAATTAACTACTATACTTTTTCTGCTTTTAAGATTCTCTCTTTGTCTTTAACCTTTGCCATTTTAATTATGATGTGTCTTGGTGTGGGCCTCTTTGGGTTCATCTTGTTTGCGATTCTCTGTGCTTCCTGGATTAGTGTGGTGGTGGTGGTTGTTGTTGTTTTCCTTCTCCAAGTTAGGGAAGTTTTCTGTAATTATTTCTTCAGATAGGTTCTCAATCCCTTGCTCTCTATCTCCTCCTCTTAGTACCCCTATGGTGTGGATATTTTTATGCTTCATGTTGACCCAAAGTTTCCTTAAACTATCCTTATTCTTTTTAATTCTTTTTCTGTTTATTGCTTTGATGGGTTTTTTTTTTTTCTGCCTTTCCTTCCAACTCACTGATTCAATCCTCTGCTTCATCTAACCTATTTTTTACTCCTTCCAGTGTGTTCTTGATGTCAGCTATGGTACTTTTCATTTCTGACTGCTTATTTTTCATGGTTTCTATATCCTTTTTCATACTGTTGTAGTTCTGTTGAAGTTTCTTGAGCATCCTTATAACTACTACGTTAAACTCTGTATCTGATAAATTGCTAGCCTCCGCTTCATTTAGCTCTTTTTCTGGAAATTCCTTCTATTCTTTCATTTGGGGCCCGTTTCTTCGTCTCTCCATTTTGGCTGCCTCTTTGTGTTTGTTTCTATGTATCAGATAGGTCTGCTATGACTCCCAGTCTTCATGGGGTGGCCTTTTGTAGTAGGCATCCCGTGAGACCCAGTGGTGCAGTCTTTTCTATCTCCTGAGCTGTGTGTTTAGGAATGTCTCCCGTGTGGGTTTTGTAGGCCCTCCTGTTGTAATTGAGTTTTGATTGCTGTTGTCCCATTTGTGTGTGTGATCAATCCTCAGGCTGGCTGACTGTGAGGCTCAATCCAAACCATAGCATGTGAGCTGCTGTGCAGGTGTTAATCGAAAACAAATAAAGAATAAAGTACTAATACTAATAGATAAAATACAAAATAAGGAAAAAGGAAAAATAAGAAAGGAATAAAGAAATCAAAAAGAGAAAAAAGCAGACTTTTCCTTAGGTTCAGTACCTGCTAGAATCTCCCTTTGGATATGCTGTTTGTGAAGCTTATTGGATCCTGCTCCAGTGTTGTTTGAAGCTGGCCACTTGGTGTGTTGGTTCTCGGCCTTTTAGGAGGAACTCTGGTACAGGCCAATGTCAGATACTGTTTTTGCCTGGCCCTTGGCAACCTGTTGAAGCTACAAGCAATTCACAGATTGTGGCTGCATACAGGTATAACCGGGCTGTACTCCAAAGCTGGCTTTTACCAGCACTGGGTCCAAGGGCAGGTTAGCAAACATCCCAAGGTACCCAAAGATCTGCTTTTGCCTGCCTCTGCCTGCCAGCTTCCTTTTAGGCTCAGTCACTTGAAAGAGTCTCTGATGGACTTGAGAGGATGGGGTTAGTGGATATCACATGAGGGGGAGGTGCAGTTCAGGCTTCAGGGAAGGTGGTGGGTCTCATCCTTGTCCCAGAATCACATGACTGAGTCTATCCTGGATTTTGTTCTGACCTTGGCATGGCAGAGCCCCTAGTAGTCAGGTGGGCAGGGCCTCTGAATCTCAGAGGTTGGGTCCACCAGAAGCTGGGAAGGTGTTGTGTTGGCTCTCCCATGGGGGGAAGTGCCAGTCAAGTTCACAGGAAAGTGGGATAATAGCCCTACCCCAGAGTCAGTCACTGACACCCCCTGAGTCTGGCCAGACTTCTTCACCCTGGCCTATGCAGGTGTATTTTCAGCAGGGCTTAAGATCTGCAGGGTGGAGCCAAAGGGATTCCAGAAGGTGGGATAATTGCTTTCTCCCAGGCTGATGCTGCTAGGAGAGAAGTACCCTGACCAAGAAAGATGACAACTGTGACACTGGCACCAGAGAACAAGTCAGCATAGGGATCTCCAGTGGCTGTTGTGGCCTTCCTCCAGGTTACCTCCCAGGGCCCTAAGCCCCGCAGTCTCTCCAGGAGACTCCAATCCTCACTACCCTCCCTCCACCAGAGCCCAGGTGAGTGGCTGCAAATAAAATTTTGTGTGTTGGCCCTTTAAGAGTGTGCCTGTGTCTCCAGAAGATTTCCTTTCTCCTCTGCAAACGGGCAAACAGAAACCCTGCTGCTTTTTATAGCCAAATGTTACGTGGTTGCTTCTTCCTAACTCTTATACTCTGGGCTGGGGAGCCCAGCCTAGGGTTCAGGCCCCATGCTTCTCAGGGTGGAACCCCCCACAGCTGAGGTATCCCTCTGGAACCTCAGCCACTGTCTGTGGGAGAGGGACCAGTCCTTTTCGTGTTTCTGCCCCTTCTACCAGTCTTGATGTAGCTTCTTCTATAAATTCTTGGTTGTAAGACTCCTTTTCAGCTAGACTTTAGTTGGTGATTCAGGGTTATTATTCTTAATTTAGTTGTATTTCCAGTTTGGTTCTGGGAGGAGGTTAGTAGTGGGAGAGCATAGTTATTTTTTAAGTGAAGCAATGGATAGTATGAATGCAGATGGACTTATGTAAATTCCGAGAATTAGGGGACAACCTTCAAGTTTCAAAAAGGCAAACTTGGGACATGTCAAAGGTAGTATAGTTTCTTACCCCTTCCACCATTTGGGGTTTTGAGGAGAAAAGGGAAGTAAAAACAGTTGAAGACAGAAAAACCAGAACAGGAGAGTGGGAGAGGAAGGTGAAAGGGTGCTCTGAAGTAATATGCACCTGTTTAGAAGTGGGGAAGCAGCACAAAACTAGCAAAAGAAGAACCAACATGGAGTTCCTCCTTGCACATCTCCTTCCCTCCTGAAGGCCTGCGGTGAACCCATAGCACTGTTCTAGCAGTGAGAAAGAACTGCCCTCAGTATCACCAGACACCTCCCTGAACTCCCTCCAGAGAATTCAGAATGCCCCCAGTCCAAATCAGGTCCCTGCGCAATCAATATTTGTGCATAATAATAACAATAATCACATTAATAATCATCATGGCAGTAAATATTTATGGAGTACTTACTGTGCATCAGGTACTGAATTAAGTACTTCACCTACTTTATTGTTTGTAATGTTCTAACCAGCTTATAAGTATATATTATTATTCCCACTTCACAAAGTGAAACCTGAGAAGTTGCCCAAAAGCACACAGCTGTAAACAGTGGCACAGCCCACAGGTCCAGCTGACCACCTCCAGTGGCACGCAGTTGCCCTCTGAACGGTACATGTGCCTTCCCTCCTGTTTCTGCCTCAGGGACCCACTTGAGCACAGAATAAGTTGTTCTGTAATCATTTATCATAAACCCGGTCTCCAAAATTCTTGAGAAAAAGGCTTAATCACATATGTCCTTTGTGCTCCCCTACAGTGTGGTGCCCAATCTCTTGCTTGTCAGCCTCCAACCCTGGGGTAACTCAAGGATGTCATGTCCCTACTTCTGCCCCTCAGATGAGAGAAAGTTAGACAATTTTCAGGTTCGTTCCACACTACAATTTTATTTTGAAATACTCTCTTCTTAGTGTACCTAATCAAAAACAAAGCCAGTAAGGAAAGAACCAATTCTATCTATTGCCATTTCTTTGTTTCAATTATGAACAAAAAAATTATTTGAAAATCACCTGTAATATCACCCCTGATAGCATTTGGGGGTATTTTATTTAGTTATTCCTTCATATGAACATTTCAAATAGTTATAATGAAGACAGATACGCAGTTTTTATCCTGCTTTATCAGCTAATCATATATCATAAATCTTTTCCTTTGTTGCTACGTAGTTGTCATATGCAGCACTGTTAGTTTCTGCATTTTGTTTCAGCACTGATGATAAATGGAGCTAGAATGCTTTCTATATTAGTATTGGGCTCTGTGTCCAGAGTTGTCTAGCTTACTGCTGAGACAGCCCCTGCAGATGATCCTCCCATACTGCTTATATTACCAAGGAGTGGTGGGGTGCATGGGTGGGCCCTTCAGCAGCTGAAATGGATCAGCCCCAAAGAACCCCCTGCTGCTGCTCTCTAAGCTCACCTACCATCCCCTCCCACTTACCTCCATGGCATTTGTAAGACTTTATCATTCTTCTGGGGCCTCTTTCCCTCTTTCTGTTCCCTGTTTCCTTCCCAGCAACAGGCTTCACTTCCCACTTCCATAAAGACATCACCTAGCTCAAATATCACCTACCCTGTAAAATCTTCCCTAGCCTTCCCACTTCTACACTGGGAGGCCATCTAAAAACTTCCTCAACCCCTCCTCCTCAACCTCACAATTTATCTCTCGTGCACCCACCTTCACTCCTGTCCCTGTATCTCAGAGAAAAATCTTTCCTTCATTCCAGTGCTAATTCTTCTGTTTTGCTATTGATTTCACTCACTTCTACCTTTTGCAAGACGATTTTGCTATTCATTATCCTTTTGCCCCCACTGTCATTGTCATTCATCTCTTCTTTACTGAGTTAATCCCCTCAGCCAACAATCTTTTTTTTAAAGATTTTATTTATTTATTTTCAGAGAGAGGAGAAGGGAGAGAGAAAGAGCAATGTATGGTTGCCTCTCACATGGCCCTCACCGGGGACCTGGCCCGCAACCCAGGCATGTGCCCCAACTGGGAATCAAACCGGGACCCTCTGGTTCCCAGCCCGCGCTCAATCCACTGAGCTACACCAGCCGGGCCCCTCAGCCAACAATTTAATTTCAGCTTTAATGCATTACACACCACACCCATTAAATTTGACACAGTCAAATTTCTCTTTCTTTTCACTCCCAGACTTCTTAAAACGAAGTTTATCTCCTGCTGTCCTTACCTCCTCAACCCATGATATCTTCCTTTCCCTACATTTATTGAGTGCCTACTATGTGAAAACAATGGGGAAATAGATATGAACAAGGCACTCGCTACTCCTAAGGAGTTTCTAGCTAGTGGGGAGCCAAATATAAACCAAAAAAACACAACACAATAAAATAAGTGTCATAATAGAAATATGCGTAAAAGTATCCATTGAAGGGCTGTCTGGAGATGCCAGTGGAAAAACTTCTGTGGGAGGGGACAGCAGTTAGGCCTCTGCCAGACAGAGACTATATATACTGAATGGGGGAGAACACGTGACTGACAGAGGAAACGATTTACGCAGAGGTCTGAGAAACCATGATATTAACGATTACTTAAGGAAAATCAGGCAGCTCTGTTACTGTAAGAGTTAAGTTAGATTTGCTTAGGTCACAGTTCTCAAACTTTAACATGCATCAGCATCACCCAGAGGGCATGTAAAAATACAAATTTCTGGACTCCACTCCAAAGCTTTGGGGTGGGGTCTAGGGTGAGGCTGGGTAATTTGCATTTCTAGCAAGTTCCCAAGTGAGACTAATGCTGTTGGTTTGGAGGCCACACTTTGAGAATGACTGGCTTTATAACCTGGCTTCTGCTTGAATTATTCTAGTAAAATTACTTTTAGATATCACCAAAGGTCTTCAACTGCCAAATCCAGTGAACTCCTCAGTCCTCATCCTCCTGGACCAGTTGGCAGCATTTTGATACAATTGATAACGTGTTAACTGATCTTCCAGTTTCTGGTCTCACCTTCTTTCAATCCATTCACTACACTGGAGGCCACAAGATTGTCCAAAATACAAGTATAAACCTACCACTTTATACTTAAAACCTACCAGTGGCTCCCTAATCCCTCTGGGTAGAGCCTAAATTCCACAGGCTGGGGGAAAAAAACCAAACTGGCATTCTGGTCATATTTACCTCTCTCCTGCTGCTGCTCCATATTGCACAGTTTATGTTCGAGGCACATCAACCTACCAGCCAGTTCCCAGATAAGCTGTGAGTTCACATGCTCTTCATCTCTGCATATGCACTTTTTGTCCTTGGCATGCCCTTACTCCCTCCCCTCCTCCACCCCATCTTCTCCATGACCTGTGGGATTCTAGCTCAAGGCCTAGATCACAGGTCATCTCCTTTGTGAAGCCTCCCTCAGTTTGGTTGTGCCTTTCCCTGAGCCCCTCTCCAGTTGGTTCCTGCGTATTGTATATACCATTGAACAATTAGTTGAAAATGTGACTACTATATTGAGACCTACTTGAGTACACCGTCTGATTCTTATTATTTTTTAATTTATTTTAAAACTATAGTTGATATACGGTATTATATTAGTATCGGGTGTATAAGATAATGGTGAGACAATTATATACCTTATGAAGTGATCACAATAAGTCTAGTGACCATGACACTGTACATAGCTATTATAATATTATTGACTATATTCCCCATGCTGTACTTTACAACCCATCTATTTTATTATTTGTGTTGTTCTCATAGAAGATATTCAATGTAGGTGTGTTGAATGAATGTTGGGTACACACGCAATACATAATTAATGATTTGAGTAGGTACTTGCTGCCTACCCAGTGGAACCCGGCAGTGGACAGGCAGGCAAAGGGGAGGAGGAGAATGCCAGGAAAAACTTTGTTAATGAGCAAGAGCAAGGTGCCACCTCACACCTACCTGACTCCCTGACTGAGAGGATGAACCACAGGCCTTTATTTCCCATGACTCCCTCTTTCTTTGATGACATACCGGTTTGTCAGCTCCATGGACAAGGCAGTTTTGCAGCTGCCTTTCTTGTTTTTGACAAACTACTCTCTCGGGGGACTTATCCAGAGCCAAGGAGCAACATCTGTGCAGACTAAGCAGGAAGGGCTTTGGTTGCTTGGCTGGGTAAGCACATCACCAGCAGGCAGCCATTCACCTCTTCTTTCTGTCCTGCTGCTGAAGGAACGCCACACACTCTCTGCCTCCAGGGAGAACAGCCTTTCCAGCCTCCTTACTCATTCTCATCCTCTCCCTCTGTCCTACTCCTATACAATCTGATTTCTGTGGTGACCAGATCCTGCAGAAATAAAAGAGGCCTGAATTTCTATGTGGCCAAGGAAGCATCTAGCAGCTAATGAGCTCAGATGGCCATGCCTTTTGTCACCTAGCCCTTTCCTACATCTGTGCAGGTATTCCTATGAGAGCAGCTATTTATTTAGTGACTACTGTGTACTAAATGTTTCCATACATGATCTCATTAGCTCCTTACAACATTCCTGCAAGGAATATCATTTTACCTCCATTTAACAAATAAATGGAGGGGCTCCAAAGAAGTTAAATGAATTTTCCAAGATCAACAAATTAATAATTGTGGGAAGGGTAGGATTTGAACCCATGTTGTAATAATTCCAAAGCCTATATGTTTTCCATTATTCATTAACACCCTGGAGAACTGAAAAGGGTGAAAGTTACAGTCAGCCAATGTCACAATGGGCTTAAATTCAAGGTGTCTTGATTTCAAGGGCAGCCTAAAAATATTCATTTTATTGAAAGAATTGTTTGAGTGGGTATGTCTGATACTCCAAAAATTTGTAAAACTTACAAAAATATATTGAGGTCACAATGTGAAAATGATCCAGAACTGGAAAAGCTGCCTAATTACCTGCCAGTGTCCCTTGTTGCTATTCTCTGATAGTCACTGGGTCCTCTCAGTTGCATGCACTTAAGCAGAGACATTTCCGTATCCCCTAAGGTCACACATTTACCTGTGGTTCAAACTCCTACTCAAAGCCATGTTTTTTTGTTGTTGTTTTGTTTTTCCTTTTTATTGAATTTATGGGGGGGGTGACACTGGTTGACAAAATTATGCAGGTTTCAAGTGCACACTCCTATAACGCATTATCTGTGCACTGTATTGTGTGTTCACCACCCTGAGTCAAGTCTCTGTCCAATGTATCCCTCCTATACCTTCCTCTACCTTCCTCCACTCCCTCCCCCAAGCAATCACCACACTGTTGTCCACATCCATAAGTTTTTTTCTTTTTTCTCAATCCCTCCACTCCCCTACCCAGCCCACCTCCGAAAGCTGTCAGCCTGTTCTCTATGAGTCTGTCTTTATTTTGCTTGTTAGTTCATTTTGTTCATTAGATTCCAAAAATGCATAAAATCTTATGATATTTATCTTTCTCTGACTGGCTTATTTTACTTAGCATAATGTTCTCTAGGTCCATCCATGCTGTCGCAAGGGTAAGATTTTCTTCTTTTTTTTACAGCAAAGTAGTATTCCATTGCATAAAGATACCACAGCTTTTTTATTCACTCATCTACTGATGGGCACTTGGGTTTTAAAACTGTGTTTCAGTGCTCGCCTTGGCAGCACATATACTAAAACTGTGTTTTAAAATCTTCCCTTTTCCCTGGCTGGGTGGCTCAGTTGGTTGGAGTATCATCCTGTACACCAAAAGGTTGAGGGTTCCTTCTCCGGTCAGGGCACATACCTATGTTGCAGGTTCAATCCCTGGATAGTGTGTGTACGGGAGGCAACCGATTGATGTTTCTCTCTCATATTGATCTCTCTCTCTCTCTTTCTCTCTCTCTCTAAAAATCAGTAAACATATCCTTGGGTGAGGAATAAAAGAATAAAATAAAATAAAACCTTCCCTGTATGTCTTCTCGTCCTTCTGGAGTGCAAAGTATGACAGGAAGAAGGAACAGGATTGTGATTGTACACACAACTAGTTTGACTAAATGTAAATGATTATTTCTAAAACAAGGCCAATTTTAACAAAACAATAATGTTTCTTTTTTTTCTGGTCAACTTGACCCTTAAAGAGTAGAGTTTCCTGAATAGTTCCTTGTTCAACTGGTGCTCTTGGCATCATGAATAAACAGAGCTAATGATAACATCCATCAGAGAGTTAAGCACACAGAGTGGGTGATAAAGTCAACAAGAAGCTGAAAACAAGATTTACCACGGATAAGCTGCCAAGAGTTGGCTATTGATTCAAAGTGGACATTGTGGCTCATCCATCTTCTCCCCTCAGTTTTCCACCCCAACAACATCATCCCTGCTTCAGCACTCATGGCAAGGTAGGAAAGCAGGAGAGAAGGAAAGCTCAGGAGTTGAGTACAGGAGATGAACACGTGGCATAGACTATCTGACTAGCATAAATGCAAAGACTTACTGGTAAATTCTTAATGAATGCTATGAGAGAACAAAGAAGAGCATTTTAAAAGTCAAAACAACCAAATAAAGGTCATGCTCTAGAAGAGCAAGTAGACAAAAGTGATTGCCTGGTTTCCTCTAAAGAAGACTTTTTCTTGTCCTGTCCTCTCTCAAGCTCAGGAGGTTCTAGAGTCTGTCTATTGTTCAAAGAGTTGAAATTGTTTTCCTTGGATTATTCTCACTCTTGTATTTTCCTTGCCTCTCATTTCAGAAGTAGGTTAAAGATATTCAGGTTTCCCTGAAGCATCTTAATGAGTTAGTCATGATTACAATTGCATCTTTTAAATTGCCCAACCCCTTGAAAGGCTGCCATGAAAGGAGCTTCTACAAACACAAGCTGGGCTGTGTTTCATTTTGTTATATTGCAAAATGTGAATGAGGAATTGCCTCCAAGTGCATGATTAGCATAAAAACCGCCGAAGCCGAGGGGAGATAGGTAGACTACTACCTCAATGGAAACTGTTGCTGTTGTTCCTAAAAGGAACCTGCACATGGAGATTAAAATAAGGAAAAGCTTTCTGCTAACAAATGTGAAAGGGTTTCACACAGTTCATGACACATAATAAACACTCAAAATTTGTTTGCCAGATTGGAACCTTCTCTCTAATCTACTTCTCAGGCAAGTAACCAACCCTGGCTACCTCCATTTCCTCACCATCCACTCTTCTAATGTTCCTCTTGTAACTCAAATTTTGGTCTCATAACATATCACAGTGTTTCTCAACCTTCCCCCCATCAAATTGCCCTCCTAAGTAGCCTTTTTAGACATTTTAAAATTGTTCCCCATAATATTTTAATACCATAGATATATTATTATATCAATCCAGGTACTATATCTGCACTATACATTAAAAAATTAAGTTGTGTTTTTATCCTACCAAAAACCATTCTCACTCCCATTGAGAATGCATGACCTATCAGACCAGAGTAGACACAACAGAAGCAGATCACAGAACTAGATGCTAGATGAAATCAATTTGGGAAAAAATCCAGACAGCCAGCCATAGAGGTGAGCTAAGCAAGATATAGGTTGGAGAATGCAGCTGAAGGTAATTTTGGTGGACGATAGGAGAGCAAAGTTCAAGGCAAGCAGAGGCATGGAGAATATTGCTCCACTGGGTCAGAGAATGCCTTGTACAGAGAAAGCCCAATACCCAGAAAAGTTCCATGGAAGAGAAATTGCTCTCAGAGCTGAAGTCAGATTAGCCATTTCACCTTTGATTCTAAGAGTGGGCCCCTGGACAACTACACTGACTTCCCATTAATGGAAACATCCGATTAGTATAAGGGAACACATCAAGTCGGTTCTATGTTCCCTGAGAACTACCCACATCACCCCATGCTTTGAACCCTCTGTTATAGATGAAAGAACCAAGCCTTCCAACCTGACATGGAGCTGTTCTGTAGTGTCATGTCCTCGGGCATTCAAACAGGTGGATGGAATAAGTAGTCTGGTTTTCCTCTTCCTCAAGTCATTCATTTTCTCTATTATCATTCCTCCCCCAACCTAAAAATAGAGTGGACCCAGGGCCCTGAATGAGCAGTCTAAAAGCTATGCTTCCTAAAACCACTAGGATCTTTCAATGGCCTTTCTCATTGATTTCCCAGGTAAGCGCCTCAGTGGCCTTTGGTGCCGCTGCTCATGCTCTCCTCTTTATCAGACGCCAGTCACTGTAACTCTGCTCTTCATCACACTCCGCTTCCTTGAGTCTCCTGACACTCTGTGAGTATCATGTTCATCTCCTCTTTCCTACTTAGCTTTTGTCAGGGGCATCCTTTATCTTTGCTTCCTTCCTATGGCCCTCCATGCTCACACATGCACATGCTCAGTTTAATTTAATAAATATTATTGCTTGCTTGCTATATGTCTAGCACTGTTATAAACAAGACATGGTTCTTGTACACTCTTGTGGGAGAATGGATGTATACGTTACCAAGCAAAACACAATGTGAGATATGTAAAACAGATATGTATAAAAAAAATAGCAAACCAAATGAGGAAGTAATTGATTCTCTCTTGAGGAGATTATAAAAGGCATTGCAAAAGAAAAAACTTTTATTTGTGCCTTGAAGAATAAGTAGAGATTCAAAAAACAGAAAAGATGGAGGAAGAACCATGCACTTAGAGAGATGAGGATGGGAAAGGCAAGGAAAAGAAGGGTCAGAAAGTCCATGTGACTCGAAGGAGAGCAGATGTGAGAATGAGGCCGGAAGGGTGGAGGTGGGAGTGGTAGGAGATGGCCCTGGAGAGTCAGGACACACTAGCTTCAGTCACCACTTAAATCCACATCTCCAGGTCTCATGAAAATGGCTCATCACAGTGCCTGGCACATTCGTTTTCTAAAAAGAAATTTTGTTCATTTTACTGTATGTCATGTACTGTACTATGTGCTGGGAATACAAAGAGAAATAAGCTTCCCCCTCAAGACCTCAGAGCAGAGTAGAGAGAGAAAAATTTCAGGTATGCAATACAAGCTAATCCATGCAGTGATGGCAGCACATATATGACACAAAATAGGAAGGGACTGGTGCTGTGTGGAAGGATTAAGAGAGAATGATTCAGAGAAAAACGCTATCTGAGCTGAGCTTTAAGAAATCGGTGGGCGTTGGATGGTGTGGTGGACAGAATAATGGCTCCCCAAAGATGTCCATGTCCTAACCCTGGGAGTATGTTGCCTTATGTGGCAACAGGGACTCTGCAGACGTGATTACATTCAGGAAAGAGGGTAAGATTATAGATCATCCAGGCAGGTCTGATGTAATTACACAGATCCTTATAAGAAAGGGAGGCAGGAGTGTCAAAGCCAGAGGAGATGCAACAATGGAAGCAGAGGTGTGAATGATGTGGCCATAGCCCCAAAACATCGGTAGCCTCTAGAAACTGGAAATGGCAAAGAACGGATTCTCTCCTAGAGCCTCCTAGAGGTATGCAGCTCTGCCAACAACTTGGTTTTAGCCCCAAAAGACTCATTTCAGACTTCTGATTTCCAAAAAAGGTAAAGGATAAGTTCACGTCATTTTTAAGCCACTAAGTGTGTGGCAAATTGTTGCAGCAGCGATAGGAAATGAATATAGGTGCAGCGGTAGGCTGGGCATGGGGATGGAGGGCAGTCCAGGCAAAAGGAATAGCATAAGCACAGAAGCACAAACTAGCATGCACACCCTCAGGGCAGGGGTTACAGGTAGCTTCACGTTGCTGAGGTTCAAGGATCACCCGGTAAGGAGCAGAAGAAAAGGCTGGAGTGTGAGGCAAGTACCAGATGACACATGGCCTTGAAAGGGACTGCGCTACTACAGGATTTGGGAGTTGCTTAACCTTAGACGGTAAATTGGGAGCCACTTAATGGTTTTAAACAACAGAGTAAAAATACCAGATTTTCCATTTTGAAAGAAAGGCTAACAGGGAAAAGCCTGTCGGGGAGACTTTTTAGGAAGCGATTGTGAACGTGCTGGCACAGGAGCTATAGCCTGAACTGAAGTCGTGTGAGTAGGAGAAGGAAAAGTCTTGTTTAAAATTCAAAGAGTGACAGAATACTGGGTGCAAAGAAAACAGGAAGAGACAAGGACAACCCCAGATTTCTAAATTGGACCCTAATGGATAGACATGCTGCCTACTGAGGTGGGGAAAACTAGAGATTTCTCTCAATATTTCTTAGATGTCTATCTTCTTTATTTTAGTGTTTACTAGGATGACTAGTCCTATCAACCTATAGTTAGAATGTCTTTAAGTTCTCCTGTTTTTTCTAATAATTGCTTTTCCCTACTCAATTTATTCTCTACATTGTAGTTAGAACAAGTAATTAAATATTCAACGGATATTTATTAAGTGCCTACCATGTACCAAGTGCTATTACAGATCTGCAGGATATTGTAATAAACAAAACAATTTAAAAAATAAAATATCTTGCATTTACTCTTGAAAGTCTTTTCAGAAGGTAATTTTGGAAATTTCCAACACCAATTTACATCTTCTACAATTACTTCCACTTTCCTTTCACTTTATGTCTAAAGTTTTCAGTATGTGCTCAATATCTCTGTCAACTACCTCGTCCCAAGGTAACTGTAAGAAGTTTAACTTACAAATGAGTTGTGATCTAAAAGCAGTTCTCCTCAAACCATCTGTGGGTTTTTTGTTTTTTTTTTAATTTCCAACCTGCTACGGTCGGACACCGGTTCCTCTTGCACGTGACGAGGGCCCAGGTCATGCCCCATGTGAATCTTTGTGTGAATTTTACAACACCCAGACTCACCCATACCTTGCTCAACAATGAGTCCACTGATGAAGTAAGTGCTTGTATGTCACGGCATTCTTAATTTGCCCTGACAATTTTTAAGTGCTTTCTCTCCATTTCTATACTCTTAATTTCAATACTGTCCACAGACCACACTTTGAATCCCCATACTTACTAAGTCCCTTACTAAAACTATTTTGAGGAATCTGAAACAAATTATATGGTGATCACATTTTTTTGCTAGCCCACTGAAGCTTATGTTGGGCATGCTATCCTATAGTTTTCCTATAAAAAGACCCAACTCTTTGTGGAGGCAGGAGGATAAGAACTGCTGTTTGGCCCATCACTTTTTTAAAGAGCAAATACTTATTTCCCCTTCCCTTTTATGTTTTTCTCTTCTTTAGTCAGCTACCTCCTTAACCCAATCCAAACTCATACAAATGAAGAATAAAATTAACGTGAAAGCCCCTCAATTCTTCATCAAGTTCTTGCCAGAATAGACCAACCACCTCAATTGCACTAGCCCTAAATAGACGAAGCCATTTTAGCATAAATCATAGTTTAATTCAACCTCAAGATTATGAACTGGGTGGGACTAGGAAATAGGAGCCTTTGTCTCTGCTTCACTGGCTCAACCCTGGGGCTGGCTTATGCTGGACTTCCTCCAGCCCCCAATGAGCATGTCTGCAGCCTTGTATTATAGCTCTTCCAGGACCTTTTTTCAGTCATCATCATCCTTATCCTTTCTCTGGTTTGAATACCACTAACTCTTTCTTCCCTGTGGAATAAACTCTCTTTTTCTGTGGCTTTCGTGACTCCGTGCTGGATCTGTTCCTACTTCTTCTTTGTCTACTCCAATTTAGTCTTGGCTGTCTTACTCTCTCTCCTCCATTTCCAAGGGCCTTGTCCGAGAGCTTCTTCTCCCACTCCCATGAGCTCTCATCCTCTCCGAGGAACTCCGTTATCATCTAGGTATACTCACAACCTACACTTTTTCCTGGGCATGAGACACATAATTCCAACTGCTTTCTTAATACCTTCATGTGTGTATCTCACAAGCATCACAAATTCAATTTAATGTTATTTTTCAAAAACCTCTTCTTCCTGTATTCCATATCAGGGTACTGCCATTCATTTAAACATTCAGGATAAATGCTTGGGATCATTCTTTTTATTTTTTCTAATCTTCATCTGAGGATATGTTTATTGATTTTAGAGAGAGAGAAATGGAGAGACATCGATGTGAGAAACATCAACTAGTTGCCTCCTGTTTGTGACCTGACCGAGGATTGAACCCCAAACGTGGGTATGTGCCCCAACTGGGAATCGAATCCTCATCCTTTTGGTATATAGGATGACGCTCCAACTAACTGAGCCACCTGGCCAGGGCTGGAATCACTCTTTACTCCTCTCTTTTCCTCATTCCTCCTCTCTAACCGGTCACCACTCATCATTCCACCACTGTTGTATTTCTCCAATCATTCTCTTTTTCTCTATCTCCATGCCTTGCTGCTGGCTCCCATCGCTTCTCTCCAGGACCATTCCCAGTTCTCTGAACCTCAGATCAGCACAATCACGCAGGACTCAGAACTGCCGGTCCCAACCCTCTCTAGAGCAGTCTCTGCTCAGTTCTGCATTGTCCTATCTCTCGACAGGCACATCCAATTACTCATACATTTGAATACTGACCTTCACAACTCTTTTACTAGCTCTTTGTAATACAATCAAAACTCCTTTCTTGTCCTGGCCAGTGTGGCTCAGTTGGTTGGAGTGTTGTCCCATAGCCGAAGGGTTGTAGGTTCAATTCCTGGTCAAGGCACATACTTAGCTTGTGGGTTCAATCCCCAGTCCAGACACGTATGGAAGGCAGCCAATCAATGTTTCTCACAATGTTTCTCAATGTTTCTCCAGTTGTTGTTTCTCTCTCTCCCTTCCTCTCTCTCTAAAAGCAATGAAAAAGTGTCCTTGGATGAGGATAAAAAAAAAAAAAAGCTCCTTTCTTAGCATGAATTACCAGAAATCTCACACAGGCCTTGACTATCTTTTGTAGATACTTCTACTTTAACAACATATCCCACAGTCCATCTTCTCAGGTTTCCTTAACATTTCTCAAGCACACCACCATTTCCACCATTTCTCAGGCCTCTGCACCTGTGTGCATTCTATTCTTGCCACCAGATATGAATCAACACCCGCCCTCTGCCTTAATGGGCTACTCATCATTTAAGATGTGGCCCACATACTTGATCTCTTGGGGCAGCTCCTCCAAGTGCAGGTCAGGGCTCCTTCCACTGCATTGCCACAGCACATTGTAAGGGCCCCCGTGGGACTTTTATGAGCCAGATGCTGGGCTATGTTGGAGGGACACAAACAAGATGGTCCTGCCATCAAGGAGCCTACCTTCAATTGGCAAAGAAATACACGTGTGTAAACAGCAAATACATTTATGTATTTTTTTAAAATCAGTGTTACAAAGCACAATAGGTGCTACAGGAGAAGTGTAAGCAGGACACAGTGGACAATAAACAAAAGAGGGAGTGGTTAATTCCACCTGTAAGAATGGAGATTAGAGGAGAGGAACCTAAGGAAAGGTATTATAAAGGAGATAACCCTTCTGGAGGGTGATAAGGAGAGGACACTCAGGCAGGGAACTGTGTGAGCCAAGTCCTAGCAGGATAGAACAGCATATCACATTTAGGGAAAAGCAAATGGTTTTCTATGGCTGATCTTCAAAATCAACATCAAGAGGTCAGAAAACAAGGAGGAGGATTTACCTGACAAGAATGAGAAGCCACTGCCGGCTTTTAAGCAGGAACAGACAAAACGTTCTAATTTCTATTTTTAGGGGGATCATTCTAGCAACAGGGTACAGAATTCAATACAATGCTTTGGAGAGGGTGAACATATATCTATTCTCCCTACTGGATGTCGAGCTCCTTGATGTCAAGTATTAGGTCTCATTTTTACCTTCTCAGTGCCTAACACACTCATCCACCAAAAAATGAGAGAGAAGCTACATGACATCAGTGATGGAGCGTGGATCCGAGAGTTGGGAGCTGAGCTCTAGGCCAGCTTCTGCACCAGCTTGGTGAGACATCAGCAAGTCACTCTGTGCTTCGGTTTCTTCGTCTATAAAATGGTGGCTTATTGAGGTCATCTGTCAGTTCTCTTTTGCTCTAACATTCTGTAATCTGATAAGGGAGGTTCCTGTTTTGAAAGTTTGCAGTCAATATGTGGTATTACAAATAACAAATCTGTCTCTGGATTAGAGAGGTGAGTGTCAAAAGCTTAGTGCACCATGAAGCACAAGTTGACCCAAAGGTTATATAAACCTTCCCTATTCAGTGGGCGATGATTCTGGTTAAATTATTCACATGGTAAAAGGACAGCTTCTTCCTGCTCAAGGAATACAGAGTTGTCTCCTCAAGTGTTTATTCCTTTTCTGAGAAAGATAAACAGAACTTAGATCATTATTATTATAAGCCTTTAAGTGATATGACAAATACATTTTGAAAACATTAGAAGCTTGAGAGAAACCTGAGTTTTATCCCCCTTAAATTAGTTCTTTTTATTATTAGCTCAGCAGAACACACAGAACTCCATCAACTTCTCCATGTCCTTTTCATAATTCTTACACATGTTTGACATAGTAGCATATGCTCTCACATTTCTGCTTCATCAGTGGGACACTGGCCTGATGACCAGAATTTAAAATCCAGGATTTCTAGGAACAGAGCCAATTTCTACTGAAAAAATAAAAATAAAAAAGCAAAGGTTTCTCTTAGCTTTTATTCTATTTGATCTTTATCATGCTGAGACTATAGCTTTCAGCGAACTCTCTTGTAAAACATATTTTTGCTGATAGGATTTTACTATCTTTTATCCAGAGAGTTTTCTTTTTAAAATTTTATTAAAGTGAGTAACTCATGAACATAGTTTTAGTAATCTAATAGTAATTCCCTTTCTTCCTAAGTTGTATCATAATTTTTGAGTAGATCGACAGAGTTTACATAATTATGACTGTGAATTTTTTTTCTGCGCTAAGTCAAATAGCATAAATATGTTATTTTTCTTATTCAAAGTTTAAAAATATTCCTGGAGTTATTAATTGACTCTTTAATTTTTTTCTTAATGTATGCAATCATTAATTCTAAATATTTTAGTAGCTCCGTAATATGCCTCTCAATTCTATTTTCTGCATAATTAAGTACATTAGTTTTGTTTTTTTGTTTTTTATCTAGGAGATCTCCCTGGAGCCTTCCCTTCCCATATTCCAACCTGGATTGGTTGCTTTCTAGGCCTCCTATTTTTTTTTTAACTAAAAAAACCCAGTAAATTAATTTTTTTTAATTAAAAGCTTCCTCCATATATTCTTCTACCATCATAGGAATATAATTCTTTTTCTATTGGAATATAATTCTTTAAGTCTAACTTATTAGAGATTTTGTTTTAAACTTTAATATCGTATTAGACTTTTCCTAAGAAATAACATCCATTATCTAGTATTTAGCTCAAATATATAAATTATCTAATTTCTTAATATACTATCTATTCTCACTTTGACCATATTCTCATATTAAACAATGTCTGTGGGTTCATTTTTACTGTAAGACATAGCTGATAAATTTTTGCCAGGGTATAACTTCAAAGAGTAGTTTATAAAGCAGCTACAGTAACTTGGAGGTGACTCAACTGAGCTGAGCCTTCTTTAAAACAAGACTTTAGAAGAGGAAAAGGGGATTGTTTAGTAGCTTGGTGGACACGAAAAGAAAGCCAGTGGTGACACCACGTTTCCCTTATTCTCTCTCACACGCTCATGCTCTAGGTGGGCCAGTAAAGCCTGTGTTGCTGGTATCGCCTTGGGCTTTGACTTAGCTGAGCATGTACTCCGTTTTCAGTTGCTTGGCTTGTTCTTAGAGAAAGAGCTAACTGGGTAGATTTGGGTCTCACAATGTCATCTAAACAAACAAGATGTGCGGTGTAGCAGTTTCGCCTCCAGAGAGAGGCTTGGCCTTCTAACAGTGCTCCTATGCTGGAGAAGAGACAGGACTGTCCCAGAGCGGTCCATCTCCCTGAGTCTGCTACTCTTAAGGGGCTTATTCTCATTGGCTTATTTACCCCTAAACCCACTAACAGCATCTCATTTTCATTTGTTGAATTGCAGCTGAAATATATTTAGGGGTATAAGATTAACAGTCCTTAGGAATCAAAATACCAGGCTTGCTGGCCAGGCCACTATGACACAATACAAAGTTCTAAAATTCACAGCAAATTCTGAACCAAAATACACCATTTGAAAGTGAAGCAGGATATAATTGTAGCATCTCTTTTATCTCATGAAGAAAGTCAAAACAACATTCTAGAGAAAAATTCCCAGTAAAAACGATGTACTTCCTTTTCCTTTATCTCCAAAGTGAGATGATTATAGAAAAAAATTAAATATCCTATGAAAGAAATAATTATGGGAATGAGAAATGTTGTCACTCCAGATAAGTTTCTCTCCCCCATCCTAGACCTAGCAGAACCTGGAGAAAATACATGATAAGAGTTACTGAAATACTAAAATATCACCAATTAGTACATAATAAGTCTAAATGCTTTCCCATCCACTTCTTTTTGCTGATTTTTCTCTAAGGGTATCAAATATGAAAAGGCTAGCCTTATATCAAACCTGGGAGAAATGAGAGGGAATTGTGTACTAACTTCAGAAAACAGCAGATGAGAAAAATGAAAAGGATTTAGGAGGGGTCCAAGATGGTGGCAGATCATGTGGAAGTTGCACTTACCTCCTCCCGAAACCAAATCAGAATTACAACTAAGTTACAGACCAATCAACCTGAACAAGCAACCGAAGGCTAACTGAACAGAAGTCTTATAACCAAGGATTTACAGAAGAAGCCATGCCAAGATTAATAAGAAGGGCGGAGATGTGACAAGGGCTCGCCCTGCGCCCACATTTTGTGGCTGAGAATTAGAGGGATATCTCAGCTGCAAAGGTGCCCCTAGAAGAGCGAGAGGTCTCAACCTCATGCTGGGTTCACAGCCCACAGCACCAGTGCCAGGAAGAGGAGTCCATGTAACATCTGGCTATAAAAATCTGGGGATTTTGGTCCCTGGCTGGTGTAGTTCAGTGGATTGAGCACGGGCTGTGAACCAAAGGCTCGCCGGTTCAATTCCCAGTCAAGGCACATACCTGGGTTGCAGGCCAGGTCCCCAGTGGGGGCCACGTGAGAGGCAACCACACACTGATATTTCTCTCCCTCTGTTTTTCCCTCCCTTCCCTTCTGTCTAAAAATAAATAAATAAAATCTTTTTTTTAAAATCTGGGGATTTTGTTCCCCAGGGTAAGATGTGAGATTGCTAAAAGTCCAGGTGCCCTGTTAAAGGACTAGCACACAAAATCTGGTTCACTGCAACTCACCTTGGGCCCTAGTGAAGCGCCAGAGGCTTAGCGAGGTCTGGAGTCATACAAGGAGAGATTGGGTTGTGTGGCTTTGGGGAGAAAGCTGGAGGGACAGCCACCAAGGTCCCTGTTCTGAGTCCCTCTCCCATGCCACCCACAAATGCCATCCATCCTGGGTGAAGCACTCCCCTCTATATGGCATCAGCCTGGAGGAATGCAATAGCCTCACCCTCCTGACATTCTATCACCCCACCCTGCCAAACACACACCCTGCGGGAGAATCAGCTACCTGCAGCCAGCTGGGGCCCGTGTTGCAGACTTTCTTGGAAGCCTTTCAGGGAGGCCTAAGCAAACTCCAGAGGTATGAGAAACACACAGAAAGAGAATGAGTTGGTGGCTTTGGGGCAAGGGCTGCTTTTCCCCATGTGCCCCAAGCAGTGCCGCCATTCCTGTGCAGAGCCCTCCCTCCACAGGGCCAAATCTTAATCTCTTTTTAAACTCTATTGGCTCCAACTACATGACTCCCTGAAACCCCACCCCACTGCAAAAATCCACAGGTCCCAGGCAGGTGGTGGCTGGCCTTGGTGTGCCCTGAGACTTTTGCTAAGTAACCCTGAGACCTCAGATCAAGCACTAGTGCCAAGTTTGAATCTGTATCAACCTGGTGAACACCACTCACCCCTACCTGGTGACTCAGAACCTGCCTCACACATTTCATGTACCACCAGAGACTCTCTCAGTGGCTGAGCTTAACAGGCAGCTAGCAGGTGGAAATAAATCTCAGGGTGCCTTGGGCATTTTGCTGACGTGCCCCAGGTTTGGAAATCTGCCGAAGTAGACAGCTTGGGTCCTCTGGGCCCAGAACAGGCAGCTATCAAAAGAGGATTACCCTAACAGGTATCCCAGGGCCTGACACAAGCAGCATCTGGCATGGATGCACCGGAGTCCCTCTAGAGGCACCAGAACAAATAAACCCAGTGGCTGGCTTCCATCCACGAGAGCACAACCTGATTAACTCCACAAGCAGCAAACCCAAGGAGAGATCTTGACAGGCATCAGAACTTGCTGGGACAAATTCTACTTTTGGGGGTCAGCTCCTGCACAGCAGCTCATACACTGTGGTTGGGATCAATCCTCACAATCAACCAGCCTGAGAGCCAAAATCACCCACAGATGGACCAACAGCAATCAAACTAAACTACAACAAGAAGGCTCACATAAGCCACATAAGGGATATTTGTAGATCATCTAGCTCAAATAATCGGAGAGACTGTACCACTGAGCCCCACAGGACTCTCACTACACAAGGCCACCATACCAAGACCTGGAGACATATCAGATGTACCTAATGTACAGAAACAAAACTAAGACACAGCCAAAATGGGGAGACAAAGAAACATTCTCCAAATGAAAGAAGAGGAAAAGTGCTCAGAAAAAGAACTAAGTAAAATGGAGGCAAGCAATACACCACACAGAGTTTAAAAACAACAGTTAAAAGCTAAAGGAACTTAGTGAGAACCTCAACAAAGAGAGAGTAAGCATTAAAAAGTACATACAAACTATGAAAAAGAGCCAGTAAGAAATGATTATTATACTTAAAATGAAGAATACACTAAAAGGAATCAAAAGCAAACTAAATGAAGCAGGGATTGAATTAGCAATTTGGAAGACAAGGTAGCAGAAAGAACCCATTCATGGCAGCAAAAACAAAAATGAATTTTAAAAAATGAGATTTTAAGGGACCTTTGGAACAACAAGTAGAATAACAACATTTCCATCTCAGGAGTACCAGAAGAAGAAAGAGAATCTATTTGAAGAAATAATGACAGAAAACTTCCCTTACCTGGTGAAGGAAAAAGACACACAAGTCCAGGAAGCACAGAGAGTCCCAACAAGATGGTCCCAACAATATGAACCCAAAGAGGCCCACACCAAGACACATCATAATTAAAATGTCAAAGATTACAAACAAAGAGGAAATCTTAAAAGCAGCAAAAAATTAAAAAATAAAAAACACAGTTACCTACCAGACAGCTCCTATAAGACTGTCAGCTCATTTCTCAACAGAAATATTTCAGGCCAGAGGGACTGGCACAAAATACTCAAACTGATGGAAAGGAAGGGCCTGCAACCAAGAATAGTCTATCCAGCAAGGCTGTCATTTCAAATGGAAGGACAGATAAAGAGCTTCTGAGGGAAAACAAACAAACAAAAAAACCCCCACACACAATGTAAAGAAGATCACCACCACTAAACCAATATTACAAGAAATATTAAAGAGATTTCCTTAGGAAAGAAGGGCAAAAAAGAAACATAAATACAAATAATAAAATAGAAATAACAATGCCTATCACTTTGCATGTAAATGTGTAAATGCTCCAATCAAAAGGATAGCTGAATGAAAAAGAAAACAAGACCCTATATGTGCTGTCTGCAAAAGACTGACTTCAGATCAAAAGACACATGCAGACTGAAAGTATAGAGAGGGAAAAAGATATTTCATGCAAAAGAAAATAAAAAAAACTGTAGTATCAATACTTATGTAAGACAAAATAGATGTTAAAACAAAGGCTATAATATGACACACACAAAAGACATAATATAATGATAAAGAAATCAATCCAACAAGAGGATATAACCATTGTGAACATTTATACTCCCGACATAGGAATACCTAACTATATAAAGTAAATATTGATGGACAGAAAGGGAGATATTGACAGTAATACAATCAATGTGGGGGACTTTAACACCTGATTAATATCAATGGATAGCTCTTCCAGGCATAAAATCAACAAGGAAACAGAGGCCTTAAATGACTAGATGGATTTCATTGACATTTTTAGAGCATTTCACCCAAAAACTGCAGAATATATATTCTTTTCAAGTGCACATGGCATATTTTCCAGAATAGGTCACAACTAAGTCTCAATAAATTTAAGAAGATTTATATCAAGCCTCTTCTTCAACCACAATGATATGGAACTAGAAGTCAATTACAAGAAAAAAATTGAAAAACACATAAATACATGTAGGCTAAATAACATGCTACTAAACAATGTATGGGATAACAATGAGATCAAGAAAAATCAAAAGATACCTTGAGACAAATTAAAATAAAAACACAACCCCAAATCTATAGGACACAGAAGAAGCAGTCCTAAGAGGGAAATTCATAGCAATACAGGCCTACCTCAAGAAACAGGAAAAAGCTCAAATAAGTAATCTAAACTTACACCTAAAGAACTAGAAAAAGAACAACAAAGCACCAAATGAGTAGAAGGAAGGAAATAATAAAGATCAGAATAGAAATAAATAAAATAGAGTCTAAAAAAGCAATACAAAAGGTCAAAGAAACCAAGAGCTGGTTTTTAGAGAAGATAGGCAAGGCCCTAGCTGGGTATCTCAGTTGTTTAGAGTGTTGTCCCAATACGCTAAGGTTGCAGGTTTGATCTCTGGTCAGGGCACACACAAGAAGCAACCAAGAATGCATAAATAAGTGAAACAATAAATTGATATCTCTCTCTCTTTCTCATTCTCTCTCTTTCTTTCTCTCCCCCTTATGTCTCTCTCCCTTCCTCTCTCTAAAATCAATAAAATATTTTAAAAGATTTTTATAAAGATAAACAAGATTGATAAAATTTTAACCTGACTCATCAAGGAAAAAGACAGAGGACCCAAATAAATAAAATCAGAAATGAAAAGAAGAGAAGTGACAACTGACACTATAGAAATACAAAGGATTTTAAGAAAATACTATGAATAATTACATGCCAGAAATTGGAAGAAATGAACCAATTCCTAGAAACATACAATCTTTCCAGACTAAATCAAGAAAAAAAAAA
>PVJI01010144.1:0-61835 GCA_004026765.1 Micronycteris hirsuta
AACCAGAGATATTGAAATTAAGAGCAATCTATCAATAGCCAAGGGGTAGGGGGAGGGGACAATGGGGAGAAGCGTTTTCAGGAATCACTGTAGAGGACACATGGAAGGAACTAAGGGGGAAGGCGGAGGCTGGGGGAGGGTGGTGGGGCTGGGGGGAGGGGAGGGGAGAGGATGCAAATAACTGTAATTGAACAACAATAAAGTAATTAAAAAATAATTTCAAGGTGGATAAAAGACTTTATTTTAAGTCATGGCACCATAAAATTTCTAGAGGAAAACATTGGTAGGAAAATCTCAGACCTTCTTCGCAGCAACATCATCAATGATATGTCCCCCAGAGTAAAAGACATAAAGGAAAGAATAAACAAATGGGACCTTATCAAAATGTAGAAGCTTTTTATTTTGATGAAATCCTATTTGTTTATTCTTTACTTTATATTCCTTGCTCTAGGGGATATATCAATGAAAATATTGCTGCATGAACTATGTGAGATTTTCCTTCTTATATTCTCCTCTATGACTTTTTTTATGTGTCACAACTAATATTAAACTCTTTCATCCACCTTGAGTTTATTTTTCTGTATGGTTTAAATTGGTGACCAATTTTCAGTTTTTTGCATGTAGCAGTGTATATCTCCCAGCACCATTTACTGTAGAGGCTATTTTTACTCCATTTTGTGCTTTTCACCCCTTTGTGGAATATAAATTGACCATAGAGACTTGGGTTCATTTCTTGGCTCTATTCTGTCCAATTGAGCTTTGTGTCTGTTCTTATGCCCATATCAGATTATTTTGATTGCCGTGACCTTGTGATATAGTTTGATATCAGGTATTGTGATCTCTCCAACTTTTTTCTTCTTTCTAAAAATTGCTGTGGCTATTCAGGATCATTTATAGTTCCATATAGGTTTTTGAATTGTTGTATATGTGAAATATACATATTGAATATGTATCTGGTATTTTATAGAGATTGCATTGAATCTATGAATTGCTTTGGATAATATGGACATTTCGATGATGTTAATTCTTCTAATCCATGAACATGGTATATGCTTCCATTTATTTATCTCTTCCTTAATTTCTTTCTTCACAGTTCTGTAGTTTTCTACATGCCTTTTACCTCGTTGGTAAGGATTATTCATAAGTACATTGTTTTTCTTGTTGCTACAGTGAAGGGGACTTTTTCTTGATTTCTGATTCTGATTTTTCATTGTCGGTGTCTTTAGGATTTTCTTTGTACATTATCATTATCATGTGATCTGCGAGCAGTGATTGTTTTACTTCCTCCTTTCCAATTTGGATACCTTTTATTTCTTTTTCTTGTCTGATCCCTGTTGTTAGGACTTCCAATACTATTTTGAATAGAAGTGGTGAAAGCAGACATCCTTGTCTTATTCCTGATCTTAATGGAAAAACTTTTAGGTTTTTCCCATAGTGTATGATGATGGCTGTAGGTTTTTTGTTTATGGTCTTTATTATGAGGCATGCTCCCTCTACTCCCACTCTGCTGAGTGTTTTTGTCATAAATTGGTGCTGTATCAGTAGATGCCGTCTGCATCTATTGATATGACTGATTATTGTCTTTCCTTTTGATTATGTTATGTATTACATTTATTGAGTTGTGAATGTTGAACCATCCTTCCATTCGTGGAATGAAACCCACAGTATCATGGTGTATGATCTTTTTAATATATCTGGATGTGGTTTTCCAATAATTTATTGAAGATCTATGTTCATCAGTGATACTGGCCTGTAGTTTTCTTTTTGTGTGTGTTTATTTATCTGGTTTTGGGATTAGGATTATGGTGACTTCATAAAGAGAGTTTAGGAGTCTTCTTTCCTGGATTATTGTAATAGTATGAGAATGATAGGGGTTAGCTTTTCCTTAAGTGTTTTATGACATTCTCCTGTGAAACTGTCTGGTCCAGGGCTTCTGTATGCTGGAAATTTTTTGATTACTGTTTCAATTCCGTCTGGCGCTACTGGTCTGTTCAGGCTCTGCTTCTTCTTCATTGAGTTTTGGAAGATTATAGTTTTCTAGAAATGTGTCCATTTCACCTAGGTTTTTGAATTTCTTGGCTTATACTTCTTCATAGTAATTTCTTACAATCCTTTGTATTTCTACTGTGTTAGTCATTATCTGTCCACTTTCATTTCTGATTGTGTTTATTTGGGTCCTCTCTCTTTTTTTTCTTGATGTGTCTGCTTAAAGGCTCATTGATTTTGTTTATCTCTCCAAAGAAGAAGTTCCTGGTTTTATTTATCCTTTGAATTGTTCTTTTAGTCTCCTTGTCATTTAATTCTGCTCAGATCTTGGTTATTTCCTTCTTTCTACTCACTCTGGACTTTGTTGTTGTTCTTCCAGTTCGTGTAGGTGCGGGGTTAGGTTGTGTATTTGAAAATTTCTACCTTTTTTGCAGACTGGTGCAACCACTGTGGGAAACAGTATGGAACTTCCTCAGAAAAATGAAAATGGAACTGCTGTTCGACCCAGCAATTACACTACTGGATTTATACCCTAAGAATCCTGAAACACCAATTCAAAAGAACCTTTGCACTCCAATGTTCATAGCAGCACAATTCACAATAGCCAAGTGCTGGAAACAACCTAAGTGCCCATCTACAAATGAATGGATCAAGAAACTGCGGTACATTTACACAATGGAATTCTACGCAGCAGAGAGGAAGAAGGAGCTTCTACCCTTTGCAAGAGCATGGATGGAACTGGAGAGCATTATGCTAAGTGAAGTAAGCCAGGCGGTGAGGGACAAATACCATATGATCTCACTTTTAACTGGATCATAAACAACAAAAACAGAAAGCAAGCAAAACATAAACAGAGACATTGAAATTAAGAACAGTCTATCAATGGCCGGGGGGGAGTGGGGAGGGGACAAGGGGGAGAAGCGTTTTCAGGAATCACTGTAGAGGACACATGGAGGGAACTAAGGGGGAGGAGGGAGGCTGGGGGAGAGGTGGGGGCTGGGGGGAGGGTGAGGGGAGGGGAGAGGATGCAAATAACTGTAATTGAACAACAATAAAGTAATTTAAAAAAAGAAAATTTCTACCTTTTTTAGGTAGTCCTGTATCACTATGAACTTCCCTCTCAAGACTGCCTTTCTTGTGTCCCATAAGTTTTGGACTGCTTGTGTTCATTTTCAATTTTTTTGAGATGCTTTTTGATTTCTTCCTTGATCTTATTAACCCATTTATTGTTTAATAGCATGCTAATCAATGTTCATGAATTTGACTGTTTTTGAGTGTTTCCCTTGAGTTTGGTGTCTAGTTTCATGTCTTTGTGAACTGAGAAAATGCTTGATATGATTTGAATTTTCTTAAATTTGTTGAGGCTCATTTTGTGTCCTATTATGTGGTCTATCTTTGAAAATATTTCATGTGCATTTGAAAAGAATGCGTATTTTTCTTCTTTGGGATGAATGGTTCTAGATATTATCAGTTAAATCAATTTGATTTAGGACATTGTTCGATGCTGCAATATCTTTATTGATATTTCATTTAGAAGATCTATCCATTTTTGACAGTGAGTTAAAATCCTGTACTGTGCATGTGTTGCTGTCTATATTTTTCTTTTGAAGTCCCCCAAGATTTTCCTTCTATATTTGGGTGCTCCTATTTGGGAATATATATGTTTATAGTATTTACATCTGCTTGATAAATTCTTCCCTTAAGTAGTTTCTAAAAATATTTATTTTATTTATTTTTAGATAGAGGGGAAGAATTGGAGAAAGGGAGGGAGAGAAACATTGATGTGTGTATGCCTCTCAGGTGTTCCCAACCAGTGACCCAGCCTTTGTACCTAGGTTGTTCTTCTCTCATTCTTTTTCTTTTTTAAAAATGTTTTATTTATTTTTATTTTTAGACAGAGGGCAAGGGAAGGAAAAAGAGAGGGAGATAAACACCAATGTGTGGTTGCCTTTAGTGTGCCCCATACTGGGAACCTGACTTGCAACCCAGACATGTATCCTGACTGTGAATTGAACTGATAACTCTTTGGTTCATAGACTGGTGCTCAATTCACTAAACCACACAAGCCAGGGCTCTCTTGTACTTTTTCTTCCTCTTCTTAAAGCAGTTCCTTTAACATCTCTTTCACCACTGGTTTGGTGTAGGCGTATTCTTTCAGTCTAGTTTTCTTTGGGAATCTCCTTATTTCACCTTCCATTTTAATTGAGAGCTGTGCTGTTCAGAGTAGTGTTGGTTGTTGGCCTTTACTTTTCATTACTTGGAATATTTCTTGTCATTTCCTTCTGGCTTGTAGTGTTTCTGTTGAGAAATCATCTGCTAGCCTTATCAAAGTTCCTTTGTTTGTTACTTGTTGTTTCTCCCTTGCTGCTTTTAAGATTGTCTCTTTGTCTTTGAAACTTGGCACTTTAATTTTCATGTGTCATTGAGTAGACCTCTTTGAGTTCTTCTTGATTGGTACACTTTGTGCTTTCTGAACTTGCATGTTTTTTTTCCTCTCCAGGTTAGAGAATTTTTCTGTCATTATTTTTTTCAAACAGGGTTTCTATCCCTTGTGATTTTTCTTCTCTTTCTAGTATTCTTGTGATTTGAATGTTGTTTCAATCATGTTGTTGCTGTCCCTTTAGGTATCTTCATATTTTTTTAGTGTTTTTTTCATGCAGATGCTCTACCTGCGTATTTCTACCTTTACTTCCAGCTCACTGAGGCATTCCTCTGCTTCATCCAGCCTGTTTGTACTTCCTTATAGTATATATTTTTTATTTCAGATACTGTATTCTTAATTTATTCCTGGTTCTTGTTTATAGTTTCTATTTCCTTTTTCATGCTGTTGTAGTTCCCACTCAGTTCCTTGTAGATTTCTGTGAGTTCCTTGAGCATCCTTTTCACCATTCTTTTGAATTCTATATCTGATAGTTTGCTTGCCTCCATTTCATTTGTCTCTTTTATTGGAGAGTCTTCCATTTCTTTCAATTGAAGGTCTGTTCTTTTTGTTTGTTTCTGTGATTTCCAATGCTCTGCTCTGCCAGCTGTCTTTGTAGGGTTAACTTCTGTGATACGAGTGAGGACTGTTGGAGTTACTGGTATGGTCTCTTTGATCTCCTTGTCTGGATGCTCTAGGGTTGCCCTTTCTTCTCTTTCTGTGGGCTTTCTTGTTGTGCTTGATCCTTACCTGTTGGTGGCTCCTTTGTTGGTGGGTTCTTCCCTCCAGCATGTTCACTGGTATTCACAACTCCCACCTTGTCTTGTATGTGATCAGGGGCAGGATGAAGGCCAAATGGAGTAAGGCAGCAAGAGAGTATTCTGTGGGATTTAAAGTACTAAGAAGTAGAGAACACACAGGAGATCCTTTGGAGAAGTACAGCAATAACTGTTGTATTTCACCCAACTATCCATTGTTTATGAAAGGTGAAAACGAGATAAGACCCTCATTAAAAGGGAGAAAGAATGAGTTGACTTCAGAAAGCAGAATGCATACTCAGGTTTTGATCGTGAGGTACAGTGAGAATAAGGGATAGATATTTACTGTAGTGTGTGAAAGAATAAAGTTAATCACAACAGTAATAAAGCTCAGGGAGATGGTGAAATGGATTAAGACCAGGGAAGAGTGCTGTTTTGTCTTCATCCATGATTTAAAAGCAGAAAGCAAAGAGTTATAACATAGTGGCTGAGGTCTGAGAAATATGCTTTTCTGATAAGTCCATGTTATTATAGAATAAACTGAAATTAGGCTTTGAGAAATCTTTGACCATGAGACATGGTCAGAGCTATTTGGGGGGAACAGCCTGAATTGGCAGCTGGGGAAACACCTTGATCTCTCCAAGAAGGATTCTTTTAGGTTTAACTTCAGCACATTTCTGGTAAATTGTCTTGAAAATTAGCTAACATTTTAATAATGCAGCCTGGGAAAGTCAGTAGGTAATTTTTACCATATTTTGTTGCAATAATAGGTTCTTGTCAATGTTGTGTTTGCTTAGGCATTGTGCTCTTGTTGGTTTAATTGCATGCAGACAACCTTGATGACAGATTAGTACAGTAAATTCCAGCAGCAGTGGACTGAGTGATTTGGAAAGTTGTCCCCCTGGAAATAAGGAATTATTTGAAAGAGGCCATTTTAGAAACCAATTAAAGTCACATCAAGGGAAATTCCAAGTGAACTAAACCAATTTTATTGAAATTCAGCATAAAAACAAAAATGCATGCAAATCATACATGTACAACTCAATGAATTTTTACCAAGAAATAAAATACTGCTATTCTGAATATCCAAGTCAATTAATTTTCCCTGCTTTTTAACATCATATAAAAGTAAATACATAATAGGTTTCCTTGTGCCAGTTTCTTTCACTTAATATTATGTTGTACATGGTAGGAATTTATTCATTTTAATTGCTATGTAGTATTTATTTGGATGAATATACTATTATTCATCTAGTCTTTCCCCAGCTAATGCCATAGAGGTTGCTTCCAGTTTGGGGAAATGATAAATATTGGCCATAATCTTGTCATATGTATCTTTTAAGGCTCATATTAGTCATGTCTTAGGAATGGAATTGTTTCTTGACAGGGTTCATGTACCTTCACCTTTATGTGATTCTGACACATATGATTTCATTGTTATATACCATTTATGTGTCTGCCAAAAGAGCATGAAGTTTACTGTGGCTTCACAGCCCTGCAGAGACTTGCTAGTTTTTATTTCTGCCATTTGGCTTTCTGGTTGTTTATACCTCCTTGTCATTTGAATTTTGTATGACTAGATTTATATCCTCTTTGGAAAGCATGTACTTTAGTCTTTTGTCTTTATGTAAAAATAGGACTTTCTGTTTTTTTTGTATTGACTTGAAGGTTTTGTTTTTTAAAAAGTTCTTGATCTGTGCTGTCCAGTCTGATAGGCACAAACATGTGGCTGTTGAGTAGGTAAAATGTGGCTGGTCAGAATTAAGATATCTCATATTATATATATGTTAGTCAGAGCTGTTCTTGAAAACAGTATGTGGTCTACAGAATGTTCCTCCCATTGTGTGGCTTTCATTTTCACTCCACATGTGTTCTTTTGCTCAACAAAGATCTATAAATTTAAACTCCAATGTTTTCATCATTTTCTTTGTGATTATTGTTTTTTGTGCCCTATTTAAGTACCCTTAAGAACATAAAAATATTTTGCAAATTAATTTTCTAGAGGCTTTATTGTTATAGGCACTTAAGTTTATCATCCACCTGGAAGTGAATTTTTGTTTTTATGTTAGTTAGGAATCAAAAGTACTATTTTTAATAATTATTTTCACAGATAATTATAGATTCACATGCAGTTATAAGAAATATTATACTGTGTATACTTTACTAAAAGAAATTGGAAAACCATAGTAGTGTATTACAGCCTGGACACAATTTTTTTTATAAGTAAATATAATTTATTATACACACAGGCCCACATAATAAATACAATACATTGCCCCTGATTAAGTGAGCAGACAGTCTTGACATAAGCTGTGTACTTGGAAGTTTTACAACTGAATACAGTGTCTAAAACACATTAGATATGCAATAAATACTGAAGTGAACTGGTTTTATTTTGTAGACACTTCACTATCTCCATCCCATCCCCCACCTCCAAAAGCCAGTTTCCTATAGCACTCGCTGAAACTAATTTTGCCTGCAGTTAGATAGCTAAGTTTCTATGATCCCTTGTAATTAAAACTCTTTGCTCAGGATATTCTAACTTTCTGCATTACAGAAAAATAAAAAGGCAACTTCTTTTGTGATTGTGAAATACCTCTCAGACCTGAAACCCTAGCCTGCTGAAATAGATCATGTGGTCATTAACCAGCAGAGGGCTGTTTTCTCACTGTGACACTCCCTCTGCCCATGTGGAAGAAGGCGTTAGTCTTCAGGGCTCACTGCTCTTCCTGGGCCTCCTGGTGTTTCAGCATTCTGTGCCCTGATGGCATTTCTTTTCTAAGGGCTTGGTCACTCCAAGGTTAGAGTTGGGCTTCCCATCTCCACGGTAACTCAGGTGCTGAAGTCCACTCTACAACTTGTGAAATATAAAGCAATCTGATTACTTTTTCTATATTGACCTATAACCCATGGTTTTCCTATGAACTCCTCGAACCAACATTTTGGTGTGTACTGATTTTGGAAATAACAGAGATGGAATATAGACTATGTGAAGTGATCTCATGATCTCCTAACAAAGCCAACAGTCACGGTTCTGGTGGCAACAGAAATTCTCAAAGTGTGCACGGGAGGCAGGGTGACCTCAGTGAGCGTTATGCCCTGCATAGTCACAAAAGACTGTCACATTCTTGGCCTCTCTCCTTTCACCACAGGCCTGTAAAAAAATCCATTTTTCTTATGTCTTTAGAATCCAAACCCAAAAAATCCCACAACTCTGCTAATGGGTTAATTTAAAATTTGTGATTACATCTCCAAATAAGCTCTCAAAAAAACAAAACAAAAAAACAACTCAGTAATTTTATTGTCTTTCTTTAGCCCCAATTTGGAATTTTTTAATACAGCTCTTACCAGTTTCTCTTTTCTTATTAAATCTCCTTGTTGTTCTCCCATCTTTTAAATATGTACCATCTGTTGATAACTTTACCTTATTAAAAAGAAAATGGAAGGCCCTATAATAACACCCTCATCTTCTCACTGTCAGACTTACAGCATCTACACTACCTTTGCCTTCCTCTTTCCTGATGTTGTGGAACAATTCATTGTTCCTCTTGCAGTCAAAGGTCATTGCCTCCACTTTCACCTTATATGGGGATGCATCTCTACCATTGTTTGTCTTTCCTACTTAGCTAATATCTGCCTCTCTGAGGGAGAAGGCCCACCAGCTTAAGTATCTTTCTATACCTCCCATGTTGAAAACCAAAAGATGAAGGGGGATAAGGAGAAAAGAAAGGAAACTTGTCCTTTGAGCATTCTCTCTAACTACCAACTTATTTCTCTGCCCCTCATTGTATCCAAATTTATTGAAAACAATTGTCTACATACTATTCCTCTGCCTCCTTACCTCTCCTTTACTTTTTAGTCTCCTCCAATCTGGCTCTAGTCCCATATCTTCATTGATGCTGACTTATGTCCTTAAAGCCAATAAACTCTTCTTCAGTCTTCATCTTTTTAGAACTCTCAGCAACATACCATGTGACATCTAGGTTCTTCTCAGAGTCCTCTTTGGCCTCTGTGTCTGTTCTCCCTGTTATTTTCCAGCTACACTGGACATTCCTTCCTTCATTCTTGTTTTTTTTTTTTTAATTATTTTATTGTTGTTCAATTACAGTTGTCTGCATTTACCCTGCCCCCGCCCCATGCCAGGCAAACCCACCTCCCTCTCTTGCTTCCACCCTCCCCCTTGGTTTTGTCCATGTGTCCTTTATAGCAGTTCCTGCATACCCTTGTCCCCCTTCTCCCCTTCCCCCTCCCCTCTGGTTACTGCCAGAATGTTCTAAACTTCAATGTCTCTAGTTCTATTTTGTTTCTCTGGTTGTATTTTGCTTGCTTACCTCACAAGTGTCTTGGCTGTGACTGATCTGATTTCCCCTGTAGCTGATCTGGCCTCGGTGCCTTTGCTTATATAAAACCTTTTAACATTTCATATAGTAGAAGCTGCATGATGATGTACTCCTTGAACTTGACCTTATCTGAGAAGCACTTTATCTGCCCTTCCATTCTAAGTGAAAGTTTTGCTGGATAGATTATTCTTGGTTGTAGGTCCTTGCTTTTCATGATTTGAAATATTTCTCTCCAGCCCCTTCTTGCTTGGAAGGTCTCCTTTGAGAAATCCGCTGACAGTCTTATGGGAATTTCTTTGTAGGTAACTGTCTCCTTTTCTCTTGCTGCTTGCAAGATTTTCTCCTTATTCTTAATCTTGGGTAATGTAATTATGATGTGCCTTGGTGTGTTCCTCTTTGGGTCCCACTTCTTTGGGGTTCTCTGAGCTTCCTGGATTTCCAGGAAGCCTATTTCCTTTGCCAGATCTGGGAATTTCTCCTTCATTATCTGTTCAAAAATACGTTTAATTTCTTGGTGTTCCTCTTGTCCTTCTGGCAGCCCTATGGTCCGGATGTTGGGTCATTTACAAATGTCTCAGGTTCCTGAGTCCCTCCTCAGTTTTTTGAATTCTTGTTTCTTCCTTCTGGTCTACACTATTGGTTTGAGTCCCAGCTTCCTTTTTTCCCCTATCGGTTCCCTGTAGATCATCCCTCATTATCTTTATCGTGTTCTTCATTTGTTCATTTATTTGCATCCACCTTTCTGCATTTTGATTACCAGCGTTTTGTTAGCATTTTGTTAGCATTTTGATTACCAGCATTTTAAACTGAGCATCTGATAGGTTGACTATGTCGTCATCCGTTAGTTGTGATTTGTTCTGATCTTTCATTTTGGCCATTTTCATTCTTTTTATCTCGGAGCACTGTCGGACTCTTAGGTGTTTGCTGGTGCCCGGTAACCTGGGTCACTTTTTTTGTGATGTTTCCTCTGGGGGCGGGGCCTGGGAGGGAGCAATGGCAACTGCCGATCCCCACCGGCTCCCAATTCCCCTCCCCTCCCTAGTTCCTTACTGCCTCCTCCGTCAGTCTCGGCCCTGCTGATTCCCACTGTTCTCTCCGGATACGCAGCCGGTCTGCGGGGTTCACCCATTGTTCAGGGTCATGTTTTGTTTAGGCGCTTGCGGCGTGAGTCTCTCCGGGCAAACTGTCTCTCACTGCACTCCTCTGCTCGGTTCTGCCCTGCTTACCGGCCTGGATGTACTTCCTCTCCCACTTCCTGGGTTTCGGACTTCCCTTCAGTTCATTTCTGTCCGTTCTGGTTGTTTATTTTTCGCTAATGCGTTCATTGTTTAAACTCTCTAGTTGTGTGTGCGGCGAAGCGCGTCCACCTACGCCACCACCTTGGCGGAAGTCCTGGACACAGATATTGAAGTTGTAAATATACAGAACATTTCCAACACCATGCATTCCCTTCTTTCACCCTTTGTGGTCATACCCCATCCCTCTCCCCTCTGTCCTCAGGCTGCTAACTCTTGGGAACCATGAGTCAATTCTCCATTACTGTAATTTGCCACTTTAAGAATTTTATCTAAAGGGAATCACATAGTACGAACCCTTTGAAATTGACTTTTCTCACTCAGCAAAATTCTCAATAGATTCCTCATATTGTTATGTGTATTTACGCAGACTTTTGTGTAAACATAAGATTTCATGGCCAGTAGTCAATCGCCAGGTCATGTGGTAGTTGCTGGTGTAGATTTTTTGTTTTTTGTTTGTTTATTTTTCAGGTTTAGATTTTTAAGAAACATCTAAACTTCTTTCCATAGTGGCTATATCATTTTGATATTCCACCAGAAATGTATGAGTGATCCAATTTCTCAACATCATCATCAGCATTTAGTGTTATTATTTTTTATTTTATCCACTTTGATAGATATGTAATGATATTTGATTATGATTATAAAATTTCAACTATTACTGTATTATGTTTATTTCTCCTTTTAGTTTGCTAGCATTTGCTTTATATATTTAGGTGCTCCAATGTTGGGGCCACAAATATTTTGTTATATCTTTTTGATGGATTGACCCCTTATCACTCACCAATCTGTTCAGTTTGGGGCCATGTGCAGCTGCCTAAGCTCCAAGTGTAAGGAAACCTCCTGGCTGGGCTCTCTAGTCAGGCAGGGCTGTGGGCTATATTCCATGGTCAAAGTCCATGGTTGGGCAGGGCTGTGGGATGGGTTCCACAGTCACTCTGGTTCAGCGGGGGTTCAGGCTGAACTCTTGGGATGATGATGCCACTGGCAGGACCATGTTCAGGTGAAACCACAGAGAAGACTTCTCAGGCAGGCAAGGCCTCAGGCTGTGCTCTGAAATCAAACAGGGTCCATGGTTGTACGCCAGAGTTGGCTGGGGCTGCAAAGTAGGTTTTGTGATCAGCTGTTGGCTGTGTTCTGCTGCTGACAAGGTTGCTTCCCATGCTTTCTTTTGGGGAGGGGGTTCCAGCTGTGCTTGGTTTCTAGGTTGCTCAGGGTCACTGTTTGAACTCCCTGGTTATGTGGGGTCAGAAGTTATACTTAGGTAACAGGGCTGCTGTGTTGGCTCCCTGTCTTGGCATGTTGAGGCTGGGCTCTGTGGCTGTCCAGGTGCTCTGCCAAGCTTCTGGGAGCATCTTCAGCAGTGGGCAGTCATGGGGGTGTCCTCAGAAGTGGGCAGTCCTGAAGGTGTCCTCAACAGGTGGGCATGGCTGCGGCTTTGCTTTCCTGTATTTGATCTTGGTGCCTATTTCATCTGAGTCCATTTCCCCTTCATACTAATGGAGGTTTAATAAAATATACTTCTTTTGAAGAAGAAACTAAATTTGAGGTATGACTTATAGGGATGTCCTGATGTGTGGACATGGGAACACTGTGAACATGGGCAGGTTGGGTGTAGGATGCTTCAGTCAGATGGTTTAGTCACAAGAACATCCTGCCCACATAGGACTGAAACAAAGATAAAAACTTAGACAGAAGGTTGCAATTTAGTGGATATCTACCTAAATACCATGTTTGAAATGACAGAACTGAGTTTTCATATGAGTAGGTTGCTTGGGTGTACTCACCAAAGTAACAGGAGGTTGATTCAGTAGAAAGGGTCAAAATGTCAGAGAATAATGAGAACAAAGAAAGGAAAATAACTTGATAATTTGTTTGTGTGTGAAGGGACTGTGAGTATTTGAGTGTTGCAGGAGGGACAGTGAATGGAGAGAGATAATGTAGTGAGCAGAGGGGTAAGGACGTGAGGGTCTGGAAAACCCAAGAGCCTGGGTAGAATCAGACCTAGGTCACATGAAAGAGCCTAGCAAGAAGAGAAGGTCAGGGGACAGAGTTGTAGGTGCTGTGTGGATGCTTTGGGGTGTCATAAATTAGAAGGCAGTTCAGAAGGGAAGGTGTTGGACTTGGAGTTTAAAGGGTGATGCTCAAGTCAGTAGAATTATACCATATTTCCATGGAAATTTGTAAAGGGAGAACCCATAAAAGTCTCTTTTCTGGTAAAATATGCCTCAGAAAAGTTGTAAGTTGTCTTTCGTACCTTTAATGTCAAATTTCAGGCCTAAAATTGACTCCTTGAAATTCTTGTACACTGAGAATGGCATTCCATTTATGAGCTGTTATCAGTGTTATGTTTTAAACTTTTAGATACATAGTTCTTCATTGAAGCTATAATCTAATGGTGAAGAAGTAACATTTTTGTTGTCTTCCCTCCTAATAAGTAATGAAGCCATTTGTTATAAATTCAGAGCCACTGACATTAGTCATCTCACCACTTTTATATAAAGCATTCCTTGTGCCACAATTGGAGTAGTATTTCAAAGAGCCACTATTGAATTAGAAGCAGATCAGTTCCTGTCCCTTCATTATACAAATCTAGCTTTTGAGAAGATATCAGAGCCACAGAAGCTGTGGGGTTACCTAAAGTTACCTACCATAAATTTCTCTCCCCCGCTGTCATGAGCCTCTTCTTCAGCAGGTGTTATGATTTCTTTAGGGGAAAATTTATTATCAAGTGGAAGAATATGTCTGTTTTATCACTCAGACTTTTCCAGAAGAATTTTGAAGTTCTTTCTAATTTATCTTTTAGTCTTTTTATATTTCTCTTTACTGAGATCTTACACAAACATTGATTGAACACCTACTATTTGAAAAATATGATGTAACATGGTACAGTGTTACCTAAGGGAGATAGATTGTAAGACTCCCAAGTGGATGCCTGAAACTATGGATAGTACTGAACCCTATATACATTGCTTTTCTTACACATATATGCCTATAATAAAGTTCCATACATAAATTAGACACAGTAAGAGATTAATAACAATAATTTAAAAATAAAATAGAAAAATTATAACAGGACACTGTAATAAAAGTTCTATGAATGTGCATTATTAAGTATAATAAGGGTGATTGGAACACAGCAGTATGACACTTATGATAGTCCCTCTGATAACTGATATGGCAAAAGACCAATGGACAAAAGCTTCTACAGTGTGGACACACTAGACAGAGGGATGATTCATATCCAGGACTGAATAGAGTTGGATGGTGTCAGATTTCATCACCCTACTCAAAATGGCATGCAATTTAAAATTTCTGAATTGTTTATTTCTGGAATCTGCTGTTTTTTTCATACTGTGGTTGACTGCAGGTAAGTGAAACCATGGGTAAGCAGGTGAGTACTGTATACAGTAAACCTTGCATTTGTACACAGGTGACCTCTGAACAATATGGGGTCAGAGTCACCATACTTCTGCAATAAATAATCCATGTATAACTTTTGACTCCCCAAAGCTTTACTAATAGCCTACCATTGACCAGAGCCTTATCAATAACAGTTGATTAACAATATTTTGTATCTTATATGCATTATATACTTTACTTTTACAAATAAGTAAGCTAGAAAAGAGAAAATGTTAAGAAAATCCTAAGGAAGAGAACACACCATGTATAAGTGGCTCCACACAGCTCAAACGTGTGTTTGTTCAAGGATCAGCTGGAGTTCTTTAGAATCAGAAAATAACTCCCTTAGTCAGCATCTCCTTTGGGCTTCAAAATAATACCACAAGACACAGAACCAGGCATCACTACCTATATATGATAGTTGAAGATTGAGATTCAAAGATGTTAATGAATATTCCTTCTTCCTCACCTATATACATTTGTCACAATACCAGTCTTACAGCCTTGTAAACCCATATATTTTAAATTCTGAGGAAATGAAACTGTGTATATGGAAACTTCCCAAGATTAACTCAGGACATAGTAGGTACTCTAACGTTTGTTGAAAACAATTATATAAATTTATAATTAATATTACTAAAAACAGTTTTAAATAAAAAATAAATAATTGCCATTACAACAAAGCAATTATCCTGGGCAGAAATTTATTTTTATTTTCATTTTATTTAAAAAACAAGCAAGCAAGCAAAATATAACCAGAGACATTGAAATTAAGAACAAACTGACAGTAACCAGAGGGGAGGTGGGAGGGCATAAAGCGGGGAAAAAGGGGAAGGGTTTTCAGGAACATCTATAAAGGACACATGGGCAAAACCAAGGAGGGGGGTGAGATCGGGGGATGGGAGGTAGGGATGGCTGGGGTTGGGGGGAGTAGTGGGAGGGAAATGGAGACTACTATACTTGAACAACAATAAAAAATTAAAAATTAAAAAACATTTTAATTTTTGACACTATTACAGACATCCCCCGTTTTCTTTGCTTTGCCCACTTCAACCCAACCCCTGCTGCTCCTTCCCTTGGCCTTCACCACACTATTGTCTGTGTTCATGGGCTATGCATATATATTTAGCTAGTTCCTTCACCTTCTTTTATCCAGTCCTTCCCAACTCCTCATCTCTGACATTTGTCAGGCTGTTCCATGTATCCATATCTCTGATTCTATTTTGTTCGTTAGTTTATTTGGTTAATTAGGTTCCACATATTAGTGAGATCATATGTTTATTTGTCTTTCTCTGATTGGCTTATTTCATTTAGTTTAATATCCTCTGGGTCCATTCATGCTGTTGCAAAGGGTAAGGATTCTTTCTTTTTCACAGCCATATAGTATTCGAATGTGTAAATGTACCACAACTTTTTTATCCCCTCATCTAGTGATGGGCACTTTGGCTATTTCCAGATCTTGGCTATTGTAATTAATGCTGCTGTGAACATAGTGGTGGCTATATTCTTTCTGTTTATTGTTTCTGGATTCTTGGGATATATACCCAGAAGTGGAATCACTGGGTCATAGGTAGTTCCATTTTAATTTTTTTTGAGATACTCCATTGTATTTTCCACAGCGACTGTATCAGTATGCATTTCCACCTACAGTGCACTAGGGTTCCCTTTCATCCACATCCATGTCAGCACTTGTTTGTGGAATTATTAATAGTATGATAGTAGCCATTGTGGCAGGTGTGAGGTGATACCTTATCATAGTTTTAATGTGCATCTCTCTGATGATTATTAATGAACATTTATTTCATATTTCTATCAGTGATTTGTATGTCCTCTTTGCAGAAGTGTCTATTCAAGTCCTTTACACATTTTTTGATTGAATTGTCTTCCTGGTATTGAGTTGTATACATTTTTAAATAATTTTGGACATTAACACCTTATCAAATAGATCATTGATGAATATGTTCTCCCATGCAGTGGGTTCCCTGTTCAATTTGTTGATGATTTCTTTTGCTACAAAGAAGCTTTTTAGTTTGATGCAGTCCTATTTGTTTATTTTTTCTTCTTTCCCTTGCCCTAGGAGACATGTGAATAAAAATACTGTTCTAAGAGATGTCTAAGATTTTACTGCCTATGTATTCTTCTAGGATTTTTGTGATTCACAACTAACATCTAAGTCTTTTATTCATTTTGAGTTTATTTGAGTGTGTGGTGTGAGTTGGTGTTCTAGTTTAATTTTCTTGCTGTACCCAATACCATTTATTGAAGAGACTATTTTTAGTCCACTGTATGCTCCTACCTCCTTTGTCCAATATTAATTGACCATATATACTTGAGTTTATTTCTGGGCTCTCTATTCTATTCCATTGATCTATATGTCTGTTCTTATGCCAGTACCAGTATGTTTGGATGACACTGTCTTTGTAGAATAGTTCGATATCACGTATTGTGATCCCTCCAATTTTGTCCTTTCTCAAGATTGATGAGGCTATTCAGGGTTGTTTTTTTTTTTTTTTTTGGTTTCACATAAATTTTTTAGTATTTGTTCTAGATATGTGAAGTATACCATAGTATTTTAACAGGAATTGTGTTGAATATATAGATTGTTTTGAGTATTATGGATATTTTAATTATGTTAATTTTTCCAACCTATAAACACAATATATGCTTTCATTTATTTGCATGTTCCTTAATTTCTTTCTTCAGTGTTCTATAGTTTTCTGAGTACAGGTCTTTTGCCTTTTTGGTTAAGTTTATTCCTAGGTACATTAATTTTTGTTGTTGAAATAGTAAATGGTATTGCTTTCTGAATTTCTCTTTCTGATAGTTCATTATATGTGTATAAAAGTGCCGCCAATTTATGGAAATTAATTTTGAATCTTACTATATTGTTCAATTCATTTATTAGATCTAGTAGATTTTTTTAGTGGAGTCTTTAGAGTTTTCTATGTACAGTATCATGTCATTTTTGAATGGCAGTTTCATTTCTTCCTTCCCAATTTGAATGCCTTGTATTTTTTCTTCTTGTCTGTGGCAAGGATTTCCAGTACTACATTGAATAAAAGTGGTGAAAGCAGACAACTCTTTCTTGTTCCTTATCTTAAGGGAAACAATTCTATTCTTTGCTCATTGAGTATGATGTTGACTGTATGTTTTTCCTATCTGGCTTTATTATGTTGAGGTATAATCCCTCAATTCCTACTTTTCAGATAGTTTTTTATCGTAAATGCATGCTGGATTTTGTCAAATTCAGAAAATGCATCCACTGACATAATCATGTGATTTTAATCTTTTGTTTATGTGATGTATTGCATTTATTTTTCTGCAGATATTGTACCAACCTTGTATCCCAGAATAAATCCACTTGATCATGGTGTATGATCTTTTTCATGTATTACTGTATTTGATTTGCTAATATTTTGTTGAGGATTTTTGCATCTATGTTCATTAGAAATATTGGCTGGCTTCATTAAAAGAATTTGGGAGTCCTCCCTCCTCATAAATTATAAGGGGTAGTTTAAGGAGTATGGGTATTAGTTCTTTAAATATTTGGTAAAATTTGCCTGTGAAGCCATCTGATCTAGGGATTTTGTTTGTTGGGAGTTTTTTAAACTACTACCTCAATATCATCAGTTGTTACTGATCTATTTAGTTTTTCTGATTCTTCCTGATTCACTTTTGGTATGTTGTATGTTTCTAGGAATTTGTCTATTTCTCTGAGGTTGTCTAATTTCTTGACATATAGTTGTTCATAGTATTTTCTTACAATCCTTTGTGTTTCTGTGGTGTCAGTTGTTACTTCTCTTTCGTTTCTCATTTATTTGGATCCTCTCTCCTTTTTCCTTGATAAGTCTGGCTAAAAGTTGATGAATTTTATTTTTCTTTTCAAAGAACCAACTGTTTATTTCATTATCTTTGTGTTTTTTTCTGATTCACTTTATTTTTTTTTACTGTTATTGAATTTATTGGGATGACATTGGTTAATAAAATTATTTAGGTTTCAGGTATACAATTCTATAATACAACATCTGTATATTGTATGTTTACCACCCAAATCAAGTCTCCATCCATCACCATTTTCCCCCCATGCTCTTTTCTACCTCCCCACCCCCCTTTTCTAGTTTTTGTATCACATTATGTGATTAAAATATTGCAAATAGCATCCTGTCCCAACAATATTTTTTCAATTACAGCTGTCCCCATTTTTCCTCTATTGCTCTCCCCTACTCTACCTACCCCTGCCTCCCACATTCAATACTTAAAGACTCTCTGTCATCTATTTCCCCTCTGATCTTCATTATTTTCTTCCATCTGCTTACTCTGGGCCTTTCTTGTTGTTCTTTTATCTAGTTCTTTTAGGTGTAAGGTTGGATTGTTTATCTGAGATATTTCTTGTTTCCTTAGGTAGGCCTGTATAGCTATAAACTTTCCTCTCAAGACTGCTTTCACTGTGTCCCATAGATTTTGTATTTATTTCTTCCTTGATCTCATTAGTAATCCATTCATTGTTTAATGACATGCTATTTAGTCATGTGTTTTAGTGTTTTTGAGATTTTTTATTGTAGTTGATTTCTCATTTTATGCCACAGTGATCTGAGAAGATGTTTGATATAATTTCAGTCTTCTTGAATTTGTTATGACATATTTTGTGTCCTATCATGTGGTTTGTCTTTGAGGATGTCCCATGTGCACTTGATACAATGTATATTCTCCTGCTTTGGAATGAAATGTTCTATAAATATCACTTAAATCCATCGGATCTAGCGTGTCATTTGTGGTCACTACTTCCTTGTTGATTTTTTTGTCTGGAAGATCTATCCAGTGATGATGGAGGGGTGTTAGAGTCTCCTATTATGACTATATTGCTGTCAATCTCTGCTGTAAAGTTCACCAACATTTAAAAAAATATATTCAGGTACTCTTCTATTGGATCCGTATATGTTTTCAAATGTTATATCCTCTTGTTGGATTGATCCCTTTAGTATTATTTAGTGAGTGACCTTCTTGTCTTTTGTTATGGCCTTTGCTTTGAAGTCTGTTTTGTCAGATATAAATATTGCTACCCTAGCTCTTTTTAAAATTTTGATTTGCATGGCATGTTTTTTTTTCCAGTCCTTCACTTTCAGTTTGTGTAAATCTTATGTTCTGAGATCGGTTTCTTGTAGAAAGAATACATATGGGCCATGTTATCTCAACCATTCAGCTATACTATGCCTTTTGATGGGCACATTTGATCCATTTACATTTAAAGTTATTATTATTATTATTATTTTTACTTTATTGTTATTCAATTACAGTTGTCTGAAAACTCTCCCCTCCCCTCCCCCTCAATCTCACCTCCCTTCCCTACCTCCCTCCCCACCCTTGGTTCTGTCCATGTGTCCTCTATACTGGTTCCTGAAGGCCCTTAACCCATTGTCATCTCCCCCATCCCTGGATATTGTTAGATTGGTCTTAATTTCAATGTCTCTGGTTAAGCTTTGCTTGCTTTTTGCTTTTGTTGATTATGTTCCAGTTAAAGGTGAGATCATATGGTATTTGTCCCTCACCGCTTGGCTTACTTCACTTAGCATAATGCTCTCCAGTTCCATCCATGCTGTTGCAAAGACTATAAGCTCCTTCTTCCTCTCTGCTGCATAGAATTCCATTGTGTAAATGTACCATAGTTTTTTGATTCACTTATTTTTAGATGGGCACTTAGGTTCTTTCCAGCACTTGGCTATTGTGAATTGTGCTGCTTTGAATATGGGAGTGCATAGGTTCTTTTGAATTGGTGTTTCAGGTTTCCTAGGGTATAATCCCAGTAGTGGAATTGCTGGGTCAAAAGGCAGTTCCATTTTTAGTTTTCTGAGGAAGTTCCATACTGTTTTCCACAGTGCTGCACCAGTCTGCATTCCCACCAACAGTGCAGTAGGGTTCCCTTTTCTCCACATCCCCTCCAACAGTTATCTGTTGCTTTGTTGATGATGGCCATTCTGACTGGTGTGAGGTGGTATCACATTGTGGTTTTAATTTGCATCTCTCTGATGGCTAATGATGTTGAGCATCTTTTTGTATGTCTCTGGGTCCTCTGTATGTCCTCTTTTGAGAAGCATCTGTTCATGTCTTTTGCCCATTTTTTAATTGGGTTTTTTGTCTTCCTGGAGTGGAGTCGTTTGAGTTCTTTATATATTTTGGAGATCAAACCCTTGTCTGAGGTATTATTGGCAAATATGTTTTCCCATACGGTTGGTTCTCTTTTTATTTTAATACTGTTTTCTTTAGCCCCACAGAAGCTCTTTATTTTGATAAGGTCCCATTTGTTTATTCTTTCTTTTATGTCCCTTGCTCTAGGGGACATATCTTTGAAGATGTTGCTGCGTGGAATGTCTAAGATTTTCCTACCAATGTTTTCCTCTAGAACTTTTATGATGTCACGACTTACATTTAAGTCTTTAATCCACCTTGAATTTATTTCTGTGTCTGGTGTAAGTTGGTGCTCGAGTTTCATTTTTTTGCATGTAGCCATCCAGACTTCCCAACACCATTTGTTGAAGAGGCTATTTTTATTCCATTTCATGCTTCTGCCCCCTTTGTCAAAGATTAATTGCCCATAGAGACCTGGGTTTATTTCTGGGCTCTCTATTCTGTTCCATTGGTCTATCTGTCTGTTTTTATGACAGTACCAAGCTGTTCTGATTACAGTAGCCTTGTAATACAGTTTGATATCAGGAATTGTGATCCTTCCTGCTTTGCACTTCTTTCTCAAAATAGAAGCTGATATTCAGAGTCGTTTATTGTTACATATAAATTTCTGAAGTGTTTGTTCTATATCTGTGAAATATGCCATTGGTACTTTGATAGGGATGCATTGAATCTATAAATTGCTTTGGGTAAGTATGGATATTTTGATGATGTTGATTCTTCCAATCCATGACCATGGTATATATTTCCATTTGTTTGTGTCTTCCATGATTTCTTCAGTGTTGTGTAGTTTTCTGAGTACAGGTCTTTCACTTCGTTGGTTAGGTTTATTCCCAGGTATTTTATTTTATTTTATTTTTGTTGCTATATCAAATGGGATTTTTTCCCTGATTTCTGTTTCTGCTGTTTCAATGTTGGTATACAAAAATGCCTTTGATTTCTGGATGTTGACTTTGTATCCCGCTGTTTTGCCGAATTCAATTATTAGATCGAGTAGTTTTTTGGTGAAGTCTATAGGATTTTCTAAGTACACTATCATGTCATCTACAAACAATGACAGTTTTGATTCCTCCTTTTTAATTTGGATGCCTTTTATTTCCTTTCTTGTCTGATTTCTGTAGCTAAAACTTCCAATACTATATTGAATAGAAGTGGTGATAGTGGACAGCCTTCTCTTGTTCCTGATCTTAGTGGGAAAGATTTTAGTTTTTGCCCATTGAGTATAATGTTGGCTGTAGGTTTCTCATATATTGCCTTTATTATGTTGAGGAATGCTCCCGCTATTCCCACTTTGCTAAGTGTTTTTATCATAAATGGATGCTGTACCTTATCGAATACTTTTTCTGCATCTATTGATATGATCATGTGATTTTTGTCTTTGCTTTTGTTTATATGATGTATTACGTTTATTGTTTTGCGAATATTGTACCATCCTTGCATCCCTGGGATGAAGCCCACTTGGTCATGTTGTATGATCTTTTGAATGTATTGCTGGATGCAGTTTGCTAATATTTTGTTGAGGATTTTTGCGTCAATATTCATCAGCGATATTGGCCTGAAGTTTACTTTCTTCGTTATGTCTTTTTCTGGGTTTGGGATTAGGATGATGGAATAGACTGTGAACGATAGGGGTTAGCTCTTCCTTAAATGCTTTGTAGAATTCTCCTGTGAAACCATCTGGTCCAGGGCTTTTGTGTGTCGGGAGTTTTTTGGTTACTGTTTCAATTTCATCCGCTGTTATTGGCGGTTCAGGCTTTCTGCTTCTTCTTTTTTGAGTTTTGGAAGATCATATTTTTCTAGAAATTCATCCATTTCTCCTAGGTTTTCATATTTCTTGGCATACAGTTCTTCATAGTAGTGTCTTACAATCCTTTGTATTTCTGTGGCCTCAGTTGTAATATCTCCTCTTTCATTTCTGATTGAGTTTATCTGGGTCCTCTCTCTTTTCTTCTTGATCAGCCTGCTTAAAGGCTTGTCTATTTTGTTTATCTTTTCAAAAAACCAGCTCCTGGATTCATTGATCCTTAGAATTGTGCTTTTAGTCTCTATGTCATTTAATTCTGCTCTGACCTTGGTTATTTCCTTCCTTCTAATTGCTTTGGGTTGTCTTTGTTGTTGTTCCTCGAGTTTTTGTAGGTGTAGGGTTAAGTTGTTTTTGTGAACTGTTTCTATTTTTTTTAGGTAGGCCTGTGTCACTGTGAACTTCCCTCTCAGGACTGCATTCTCTGTGTTCCATACATTTTGGGTTGTTGTAAGTACATTTTCATTTGTTTCGAGGAATTTTTCATTTCATCCCTAATCTCATCCTTGACCCATTCATTGTTTAATAGCATGCTATTCAATCTCCATGATTTTGAGTTTTTGGGGTTTTTTCCTTTGGGTTGGTTTATAATTTCAGTCCCTTGTGGTCAGAGAAAATACTTGGTATGATTTCAATTTTCTTAAATTTGTTGAGGCTTGTTTTGTGTCCTATCATATGGTCTGTTTTTGAAAATGTTCCATGTGCATTTGAAAAGAATGTGTATTTAGCTTCTGTGGGGTAAAAGGCTCTCTATATATCAGTTAAAGTATTGTTCAATGCCACAATATCTTTGTTGATATTTTGTTTGGAAGATCTGTCCATTTTTGACAGTGGGGTGTTGAAACCCTGTACTATAATTGTGTTGCTATCTATATCTTTCTTGAAGTCCTCCAAGATTTTCATTATGTATTTGGGTGCTCCTGTCTTGGGTGCATATGTATTTACAATGTTTATGTCTTCTTGGTGGATTCTTCCCTTGAGTATTATGAAGTGTCCTTCTGGATCTCTCTTTATGGCCCTTTTTTTGAAGTCTATTTTGTCTGATATGAGTATTGCTACCCCAGCTATTTTTTCCTGTCCAGTTGCTTGGAAAATTTGTTTCCAGCCCTTCACTTTTAGTCTGTGTAAGTCTTTGGTCCTGAGGTGCGTCTCTTTTAGGCAGCATATGTGTGGATCATGCTTTCTTATCCATTCAGCTAGTCTATGTCTTTTGATTGGAGCATTTAATCCATTTACATTTAAGGGTATTATCAATATGTACTTATTCATTGCCCCCCCCTTTTTTTTTGTATCTGTGTTCCTTTCTCTCTCTCTTTTCCTTCCTTTCCTTAAAGCAATCCCTTTAGCATCTCTTGCAGAGCTGGTTTGGTGGAGGTGTATTCTTTTAGACTTCTTTTGTCTGGGAAGCTCCTTATTGGTCATCTATCTTAATTCAGAGCCTTGCTGGGTACAGTAGCCTTGGTTGCAGGCCTCTGGTTTTCATTACTTGGAATATTTCTTGCCATTCTCTTCTGGCTTGGAGTGTTTCCATTGAGAAGTCAGCTGCTAACCTTATCGGGGCTTCCTTGTATGTTTCTTCCTGTCTCTGTCTTGCTGCCTTTAAGATTCTCTTTGTTTTGGAATTTTGCCATTTTAATGATGATGTGCCTTGAAGTGGGCCTGTTTGGGTTCCTTTTGATTGGGGTTCTCTGTGTTTCCTGGATTTGTGTGACTTTTTCTCTCATCAGATTAGGGAAGTTTTCCATCATTCCTTTTTCAAACATGTTTTCTATCCCTTGCTCTTCTCCTTCTCCTTCTGGTATCCCTATAATACGGATATTATTATGTTTCATGTTGTCCTACATTTCCCTTAATACCTCTTCATTCTTTCTGATTCTCTTTTCCTATTCCTGCTCTTTTTGGGTGTTTTTTTCTACCTTGTCTTCTAGCTTGCTGATCCAGTCCCCTGCTTCATCGAGCCTGCTTTTGATTCCTTCTATTGTATCCTTCAGTTCAGATATTGTATTCTTCATTTCCTCTTGGTCTTTGTGGATCATTTCTATTTCCTTTTTCATATTGATATAGGTTGCAGTGAGTTCATTATAGTTTCCCTGTAGTTTCTGGAAATTCTCTGCGAGCTCATCAAGCTTCTTGAACTTCCTGATAACCAATGCTTTGAACTCACTATCTGATAGTTGGCTTGCCTCTGTTTCATTTATCATTCTTTCTGGGGCTTCCTCCTTTCCTTTCATTTGGGGATTGTTTCTTTGTCTTCCAAGTGTTTGTGAGACTCTTCTTGCTAGCCTCTGTTTCTTAAATTGATCTGTCAAGTTCTCTGGAGTAGTGAAGTTAAATTTGTGTCACTACCTCTGTTTTTAGGGCTGACCCTTATCTGGGTCTAGCTCTGTTCTCTTTTCAACTCCAGTTTTTAATGTCTCTCCTGTGGATAAAGAAGAGAGAGCAAGGAAGAAGAAGAAAGGTAAGAAAAACAATAAAGTAAAAAATATATAAAAATAAAAATAAATAATGAAAATAAAAAATAAGAAATAAGAAGAGGAGAAGACTAAGAATACTAAATGAAAGGAAGGAAGAAGGAATTAAAAAATAAAGATGGACAGATAGGAAGGAGCGTGGGGAAAACAAACAAACAAACAAAGAAACAAAAAACTTCTGCTGGCTGGATTTAAAAGTGCCTGCTCCCCTGGTCCTCCTGTCTGTGTCAGGCAGCTGATTGTTCAATTTCCCCTGTAATCTTGGTCACCAATCTTCATATATGCTGGAATACTGTTGGGAGTTCGCTCTGTTCCTCAGAAAATCAGCTAGGTGTTTCACTTGTGGGGAGGAGGAAGTGGACTCTGCTCCCCCCTATCTTGCTGCAATTTATTTCTCTCTCGTTTGGGCCTTTTTTTTTTTTTCCTCTCGCAGCGCCTGTTACTTTAAGGGGAGGAGCTTTAGGTGTTCACCTTGGTGGGGAAACCTTTGTCACTGTGTTGTGATGCTGCCTGTGGGGGCGGGGTAACCCAGGTCGCTGCCTTGTGACGCTGTGTGTAGGGGTGGGGCCTGAGAGTACAAAGGCGCTTGCTTGCTCTGCTCTCTGCACCTCCCCAGCTGCCCACAAGCAAGTCGATCCCCTCCTTGCTGGCTCCGGGGTGAGTGGGAGAGCCTGCACAGTTCCGAGTCCCCGTGGGCCTCCCCAACAAACTCTCCTGTGAGGCTGGGGGTTCCTCCTGCCGCTGCCTCAACCCCCTCAGGTGTCCTCAATCGGTGGCTTGAGGCTTTATTTCCCTGCGCTAGTGGGCCAAGCATTCTGTTCCTCCCCCTAGCTTTTCCTCCAGGTCTATCCGCGCGTTAATGAGGGACCGCACAGTCCAGCAGTCTCGGCCCTGGTCTCGCAGAGTATGCCCGCCGTGCTTTGGCCAAGCACGCCCACTACAGGCCACTTCAGGTGGCTGGAGTGCCACCAGCACGGCTCCACAAACCACGTCTCGCAGAGCGCCCTCCACCTGGCTCTGCCCATCCTACCGGTCTGGATGAACGTGTCTTCTTTAACTTTTTGGTTGTTGCACTTTCACTCAGTTCAGTTTTCTGTCAGATCTGGCTGCCCTTGTCCTCTAAGTTGCTTTTTTTCCTCTTTTGGTTGTGCGAGGAGGAACAGTACGTCCACCTAGACCTCCACCTTTGCCGGAAGGTAAAGTTATTATTGATAGGCACTTTAGGTACTTATTTATTGCCTTTTTAAAAACCAATGTTCCTCACTGTCTTTATTTCTTCTTCGTAATGCAGTGCCTTTAACATTAATTACATTGCTGATGTGGTGGTAATGAACTGCTTTAGCCATTTTTTGTCTGGGAAACTCGTTCTCCTTCAATTTTAAATGATAGTCTTGCTGGATAGAATAGTCTTGATTGCAGATCCTTGCTTTTCATTACTTTGAATATGGCATGCCAATCCCTTCTGGCCTGAAGTAACTCTGTTGAGAAATCAGCTCACAAACTTACAGGAGCTCCCTTATAACTGTTTCTCTTTCATAGTCTTTAAGATTCTCTCTTTGTCTTTAAAGTTTGTCATTGTAATTATGATGTATTTGTGTATTGATGTGGGTCTGCATTGGTTTATCTTGATTAGCACTCCCTGTGCTTCCTAAACTTGGGTGACTTTTTCTTTCACCAGGTTAGAGAAATATTATGTCATTATTTTATCCAACTGATTTTCTATCCTTTTCTCACTTTCTTCTCCTCCTAGTACCCCTATGATGTGGATATTGTTATGTTTCATGTTGTTACAAACTTCCCTTAAACTATCCTCATTATTTTTAACTGTTTTTGTTGTTGCTTCGATTTGGTTCTTTTCATCTATGATGTCTTCCAAATCACTTATTAAACCCTCTGCTTTATACAGCCTACTTTTCATTTTACACACAGAACATTCTAGAGTGTTCTTCATTTCAGATATGGTATTTTTTATTTCTGACTTGTCCTTATTCATGGTTTCTAGTCTTTTTCATGTTGATGTACTTTCCACAAGTTCATTGTAATTCCCATTAAGTTCCTTGTAGTTCTCACCCAGTTCTTAGAGCATCCTTATGACCATTACTTGAACTCTATGTTTGATAAATTGCTTTCCTCCATTTTATTTAGCCTTTTCTCTGGAGATTCTTCCTGTCCTTTCATTTGGGGCTGCGTCTTCGTTTCCCATTTTAGCTTTCTCTTTGTGTTTGTTTCTATGTATTAGATAGAACTACTGATTTTTAGTCTTTGTGGTGTGACATTATGTAATAGGTTTCCTGTGGTAATCAGTGGTGCAATATCCTCGATTTTCTGAGCTGGACACTCTACAAATGTCCGTTGGGTGATTTATGTGGGCTTTCCTGTTGTAATTGGGTCTTGATTATTGTTCACTCCTTCATGCGTGGGATCTCCCCTCAGGCTGACTGACTGAGGGGCTCAACACTGACTATCTGTTGTACAGGTTCTGTTGGGATCTCCCCTTGGAAATTTCTCTGATGCCATCTGAAGTTGGTACAAGTAAATGGTAGATGCTGTCTACATCTGGCCCTCAGCAACCTGTTCAAAGCTGCAGGTGATCCTTAGTTTGTGGCTGCCTCCAGTGGGCTTGGCTGAGCATGGGTAGGGCCAAATTGTGCTCCAAGACTGACTTTACCAGCACAGGGCCCAGGGGTAGGTCAACAAATGTTTCGAGGTACCACGGGATTCTCTTTCATCTGCCTCTGTCTGCCAGCAGCTGTCAATCTTAGTCACAGACAATGCTGTTTTTGAAAGAGCTCCTGCTAGAATGAGGAGGATGGGATCCCTGGATCTCCTGTGAGGGGGGAGGTGCTGTTCAGACTTCAGGGAAGATGGTGGATGTGTTCCCCTACCCCAAATCCACACATCTGAGTCTGTCTCAGATTATTTCCCTTACTACTGCAGGGCAGAGACCCTAGTAGGTACGTGGATGGGGCCTCCCGAGTCCAGAAGTTGGCTCCAACAGAAACTGGGAGGGTGTTCCATAGGGTGTTTTTATTGGCTCTCCTCTGAGGGGTGGCAGTCTGGTCCCTGGGAAGGTAGGGTGGATGGTTGTACCCCATAACCAGTCACTGATATCCCCTGAGTCTGCCTTTGCTGCTATCTCCTCGCCACAGGTTAAAATGCAGTGTGGGGTGAGGGAGATTCCAGAGGATGGGGCAAGTATATCCCAGAGGGTGGGATATTTGGTTTTCCCTAGGTTGATGCCCTTAGAAGGGTCTTGATCTCAAGAAAAATGGCTGCTGAAATATCATGGGAATGACCTGGCACAAGGATCCCTGCAGCTGCTCCCTATATCTCTCACAAGTGCCTCCCTCTCCAGACTCTCCTCAAGCAACTGCAGTCCACACTGTCCTACCTTCTCCGGAGCTCAGGGTGAGTGGTTGCAAATGAAAACCTCATGCTTTGGCTCCATCTTTTCCCAGTAGATAGAAACCCCGCTGCCTTTCATCTCTGGATGCTTTGTGCGTGGCTTATCTCAGCTCTGGCACTGAGTCTGGGGAGCCCAGTCTGAGGCCTAGGCTTCACTTCTCACAGGGAGAATCTACCACAGCCAAGATAGCCCTTCACAACCTTGGCCTGCCACCAGTGGGGCCAGGGCCAGCTCCATTCACGACTCCACTCTTCTTAGCAGTTTTGAGGTGAAAACTCTCCTCTTCAGATAATCTTAGGTTGGCAATTCAGGGTGAATGTTGCCCAATTTAATTTTATTTACGGTTTTGTTCTAGGGGGAGGTATAAGAAAGATTCACCTACTCTGCCACCATTTTGAAAAACCAGGAGTACTTTTTTAAGCAATGACTTTTTGTGAGAGATTATCTATTCTCATAAAGAATACCTTCTTGACAGTTAGAAAACACATAAAATACATTTAAAAACGTAAACCTCGATGCCTGAAATATGGGAAGAAATATTAGTGAGATTAATTTTATATTGGTTTATTTTATGAAAAAGGCCAATTAATTCATAATTTTGAAACAAGTTTGGTTATGCGATAGCATGTAGCTCTCAGTTGGCATAAGTCTACCCCACACTTGGCTATGTCATGTCGAGGAGAGCATGGCAAGGTGCAGGGACACCCCCATGTTCAGTAAGTGGGGAGCAGGGGAGAGGAGACCAAAGGCCATGAGAGAGAGAGTTATTACCTAAACACAGGTCCAATAGGTCACCTAAAGGCACTTGGAAAATTCCAGTGTGACCTGGCATAGGTCTGGAGGGTCTCCATGTGGGAATGTCCATATTGCTATGTTACAATGATGATAGAACTGCTTGTGACAGCTGATGAATGAGCCTCTGCTCAGTTCCATGTTCAATGAGGTTGGTGTTTAGCTTGTAACCCAGAAGGAATATTTATAGTATGGAAAACAGAGGCCATTACAAAGCACTGTTTCCTCTGCACAGTGAGGGACTGGGATTCAGGTCCATGTGCCAACTGGTAGTGAGATAAATTACTCAAGGTAGAGGCCTTAGACAGATAAGTGGTTTTTAAGGTGAGGGCTCTAGACAAATAGTTATAATGAGGGCTGTGGGGGAGGCTGAATACTATGAGCTGAGGATGTTCAGGGGTTACTACTATATTTATTTTTCCTTTGGAGTACAAGCCCAACCAACTCTTTATTTAAGAAGGAGTTTGTAATATGTTTCCAGTCATTGTCAAAGTTGGCTTAAGAAAGGAGAGGGGTTGAGGTTGCAAGGGAGAAATCTCATACTTTATAGACACTTAAATAAGAAGACATGTATGATACTAGGTCCTTTGCCTATGTTGTTTAAACATTACAATAATCTTCCCAAAGCAGTAGTTTTGTTAAGTAGGAAGCAGTCATCAGGTAGACAGAAACCTGACTTGACCTAGAGATTGATTAGGCATGCTCTCTGCTGGGCCACACTGCTTCCGTGGAATCAGGGACAGTTCCATAAGTTCCAGAAAGATGAGCCACTTCTGTTTGTGTAACTGTTGATTGTATTGATACTGAGGACTTATTTGTGTAGGATGAAATGGAGTTGAGCAAGGCTGTGGTTCAGATGCGAATAGGAGATGACCTGGTGTGACATTGTAGAAGGGATAACGAGAAGGGGACAGATTAAAGAGATGAAAGGATATGGGTTAGACAGACTGAATGGTGGTAAAGGGAATACCCATAGAGATGATTTAGTTGTACCCATGAAGCTTTCTGTTCACATACACTATCAGCACTTACCAACACTATGTGTGCATATTAAATTTTCTGCAGATCTTTAACAATGATCCTAAGTCTAATGTCCTTGTATCTTTTCTGAAATAATTTGTAGTACCACGCCCCCTGCACCACCAATCTCTCTGCTAAATTAAATGAAGGTCATTCCATAGTCTTTTGGCCACATTTCTCTTTCTCTGCTGCTCTCCTCTCCCCTGCTTTGTCATCACAAAAGTCTAAATCATGTCCTCAGGACAGTTTTGCTCCAACCTTACTCTTAATTTTCCTACTTTACAAAATTAAATTCAAAAAGAATAAATCTGGCCCTATTGTTTATTTTTTATGTATAATCTTTATTATAATTTTCCATTACCATTTTGTCCTCTTATACCTTCTTCTCCACAGCAAACCCCACCCTGTTGTCTATATCCATCAGTACTTTTTCTTTTTTGCTCAATCCCCACACCCCCTAACCTCTCACCCCCACACCTGTCATGTTTCCATTCTGTTTTGTCTCTATTGGATAATAAATACACATGCATTGTTATATTTAGTACTTAGAATAATAGAACATATTTGTTGAGCTCCTCTTGTGTGACTTAGAAGGTACTATTATTACCCTCTTAACAGAATTTAAGCCAAGGCACACATATCAGGCATGGTGAGGAGCCTGAAGGCACTCAGCTAAGAAGTGAAATGACTGAGCTCTAACTACTATGCATGTTTCTCTATCTCACCAGGGATGTGGGCTGAGCAGGCATTCTGCAGGGGGTATATGTAGCATGCACATTCTACATGCTTGTCTAATAGATCATTTGGACACATACCGGACTATAAATTTTCTACTGAGTGTCTCAGCAGAGTTGACACCATTGCTTTGACCAATTACATAAAACTTTTATCATCAGAACCATATTTTTATAGAATTTTTAACTTTACTTCTTCGTGGAACTGTTAAATCAGATGTATTTTCACCTTTTTGTTCTTGATATTATTTCTATGAGAATTATTTTTAAAACTGACCCACAAAGAGAATGATTCAGTTGTCATGAGTCTGTTTCTGTGCCTTCATTTTCGCATATGCTTCAGACACTATCTGTACAGTGTGCTTTGCTAGTTCTAATTACTTTTGATTTTTAATTTATGGTTTACTTTTATTATTGTTCTATTACAGTTGTCCCAATTTTACCCCATTGCTTTCACCTGCCCCACCCAAACCCCACTCCCACAGTAAATACCCACCTGTTGTCTACATCAATGGGTCATTAATACCCGTTCATTGATTAGACCCTTCCCCTTCCTTCTTAGTCTTTATCCCCATCCCCTGGCCCCTTTGGTCACTGTCAGTGTTCCTTGTTTCCATTCCTCTGGTTCTATTTTGTTTGTTTGTTTTGTTCACTAGGTTCCTCTTATAGGTGAGATCATATGATATTTGTCTTTCACCACCTAGCCTATTTCACTTAGCATAATACTCTCCACTTCCATCCATGCTGTCACAAATGGTAGGAGTTCCTTCTTTCTTTTTGCTGCATTGCATTCCATTGTGTAAATGTACCATAGTTTTTTGATCCACTCATTTACTGTTGGGCACTTAGGCTGTTTCTAGCACTTGGCTATTGTAAATTGTGCTGCTATGAACATAAGGGTGCATAGGTTCATTTGAAGTGGTGTTTCAGAATTCTTAGGGTATAATCCCAGCAGTGGAATCACTGGATCAAAAGGCTTTTCCATTTTTAGTTTTTTGAGGAAATTCCCTTCTGTTTACCCCAGTGACTGCACCAGTCTGCATTCCCACCAACAGTGTACTAAGATTCCCTTTTCTACACATCCTTCTACACAGCACTTGTTGTTCGTTGATTTTTTAAAGATGGCCATTCTGAAATGTGTGATGTACCTAATTGTGGTTTTAATTTCCATCTCTCTGATGGCTAGTGATGTTGAGCCTTCTTTCATATGCCTTTGGGCCCTCTGTATGTCCTCCTTGAAGAAGTGTGTATTCAGGTCCTTTGCCCATTTTTTAAATTGAATTGAATGTTTTCCTGGTGTTGAGTCATATGAGTTCTTCATATATATTGAAGAGCAAACCCTTGTCCAAGGCACTGTCAGCAAATATGTTTCCCTATACAGTTGGTTCCATTTTCATTTTGTTGTTTTCTTTAGTCGTGCAGAAGCTTCTTAATTTGATGTAGTACCATTTGTTTTGCCTTTTCTTGAATTCCATTGCCCTAGAGGGTATATTGGTGAAAATATTGCTGCATGGTACATCTAAAATTTTACTGATTATATTTTCCTCTAGGACTTTTATGGTGTCATGACTTATATTTAAGTCTTTTATCCATTTTGGGTTTTCTGGGTCATGGTGTAAGTTAGTGGTTTAGTATCATTTTTTTTGCATATACATGTCCAGTTCTCCCAACACCATTTGTTGAAGAAGATATTTTTACTCCATTTTATGCTCCTGCTCCCTTTGTCAAGTATTATTTTACCATAGAGACATTGGATACCCTTCTCTTGTCTCAAATACTAGGGAGAAAGATTTTAGTTTTTACCCATTGAATATGATGTTGGCTACAGTTTTCTCATATATGGTTTTTATTACGTTGAGGTATGCTCCCTTTATTTCCACTTTACTGAGTGTTTTTTTAATCATAGGTGGGAGCTGTATTTTATCAAATGCTTTTCAGCATCTATTAATATGCTCATGTGGTTTTTGTCTTTCATTTTTTGTTATGTATTATATTTATTGATTTTTGAATATTGTACCATCCTTGTATTCCTCAGATGAATCCCCCTTGACCATGGTGTATGGTCTTTTTAATGTATTGCTGAATGCCATTTGCAAATACTTTGTTGAGAATCTTAGCATCTATGTTCATCAGTGATATTGGCCTCTGGTTTTCTTTTTATGTTGTGTCTTTTTCTGGTTTTAGAATTAGGATAATATTGGCCTCATAAAAAGACTTTAGGAGACTTCTTTCTTCTTGGACTGTTTTTGGAATAGTTTGAGAAGAATTGGGGTTAGCTTTTCTCTAAATATCTGGTAAAATTCTATGAAGCTGTCCAGTCCAGAGCATTGTGTGCCAGGAGTTTTCTGATTACTGGTTGAATTCCACTAGCTGTTATTAGTCTATTCAGGCTTTCTACTTCTTCTTGATTCAGTATTGGAAGATTATTTTCCAGAATTTTGTCCATTTTTACAAGGTTGTCCAATTTCTTGACATATAGTTGTTCATATTAATTTCTTACAATCCTTTTATTTACGTGGTGTTGCTTGTAACTTCTCTTTGTTTTTTATTTTATTTATTTGGTTCTCTCTCTTTTTTTCTTGATGAGTCTGGTTAAAGGCTTGTAAATTTTGTTTATCTTTTCAAAGAACTATCTTCTGAATTTGTTGATCTTTTAGTCTCTGAGTTGTTCTTCTGAGTTGTTCTTTTAGTCTCTAAGTCACTTAATTCTGCTCTGATCTTGATTATTTACTTCCTTCTACTCACTATGGACTTTGTTTGTTGTTGTTACTCTAGTTATTATAAATGGTTATTTGAAATTTTTCTATCTTTTTTAGGTAGGCCTCTGTTGCTATCCACTTCCCATTCAGGACAGCTGTTGCTGGGTTCCATAAGTTTTGGACTGTTGTGTGTTCATTTTCATTTGTTTCCAGAAACTTTTTGATTTCTTCCATGATTTCATTATTAACCCATTCATTATTTAATAACATGTTACTCAGTCTTCATGAATTTGAATGGTTTTGAGTTTTTCCTTGAGGTTGGTTTCTAGTTTCAACCAATGTGATTTGAGAAGATGCTTGATATGATTTCAATTTTCATGAATTTGTTGAAGTTTGATTTGTGTCCTAACATGTGGTCTATCTTGAAAATGTTTCATGTGCATTTAAAAACAATGTATATTTTGCTTCTTTGGTGTGAAAGGTTCTGTATATATCAATTAAGTCCATTGATCTAGAGCGTTGTTCAATCTCACAATATCATTGTTGATTCTTTACTTGGAAGATGTATCCATTTTTGACAATGGGCTGTTAAAATCCCCTACTATGAGTGTGTTTCTGTCAATAACTTTTTGACGTCCATCAAGATTTTCTTATATATTTGGGTGCTCCTGTGTTCTGTGCATATATGTTTAAATGGTTGTATCTTTTAAATGGATTATTCCCTTCAGCATTATGCAGTGTCCTTTTATGGCTATTGTTTTGAAATTTATTTTGTCTGATACAAGTATTTCCACCCAAGCTTTTTTCTCTTGTCCTTTTGCTTGGAATATTTTTTTTCCATTCCTTCACTTTCAGTCTGTGTAGTTCTATTTTTCTGAGGAGGGGCTCTTGAAGACAGCGTATATGTGAGTCATGTGTTCTTATCTATTCAGCTACCCTATGTACTTTGATTATAGCATTTAATCCATTTACATTTAAGGTTATTACTGATATGTACTTATCACCATTTTTTTCTTTTTTTTGAGGTTTTTAAGCTAGTTTTATAAAGGGTGAAGACTAAAAGTTGGAATATAACAACATAAAGAACATAGAGGAACAACTTGATTAAAATTTATGAGGACCAAAAGAAAACATCAGTCTCCAAGGATAGATTAGGAACTCCAGACATGGAAAAACCTAAGCTGCCATTCTAATTCACACTCAGATTGGGCGTGAGATCATGGCAAAGCCACCCAATCCCTTTGAGCCACATTTCTTTATTCATGAAAGGCAGATTCTGGACTACACATTCCCAAAGAGAACTTCTCCTTCTCATGTTCGGTGATTCTGTCATTGCTATGGGCTGCAATTTAATACAAGGCTACTCTGTTTCAGATCCCTCCCATTGGAAGTGAATGGGGAGCCAAAGGCCTTTCTCTAAGATGAAATTCCCAGGAAGTCAGGGCACAGTGTGTCCACCAAGGGCAGAAAAGACTTCTTTCCTCCCCTGTAATATACTCCACTCTATCCATTTTATTAAAATTTGAGGAAGGCCAAAAATAGCTTATAACACTTACAGCATCCTTTAAAGTGTCTCCTCAGAGTCCTCAGCAGCAAAGATGTACATCCATGGCATATCTTTAGTGGCAGACATACTCGTGTCTGAATACTCACAAATGCCCAACTCTCCTGGAACTCTGAACCAAAGGGAAATGCATGATCTAATGAGGCTCTAGGGAATGTTCCCATCTAACGTCTCTGGATTTGAAAAGCAAGAATGCAAAAATTGAAACTTCTTCTCTGGAGTTAAATCAGAATTGTGGGAAAAGTTTCAGATGAAAGGAAAGTCAGTGAAGATTGGTCTTTTGGTCTTTTTCGTTTTCATAAAAGGCAGACATGACTCTTCACTTAATGAAGGATGGCTGGGGGAATCTTAGGAGATTTACTGATTTGGTTTCATTCTTGTCAGCTTATCTAAACCAGATCCAAATGATCTAAGACTTTTGGGGTTATAAAATGGGACTGGATTCTTAAGGCAGATGTAAAATTTTCAAGGCTCCCGGTTTCTGGTCATCCTCCAGCAATGCAATGCCAGTAAAACTCAGCTAATAGAATCTCATGATCTGAAATTAATTTGGAAAAAAATAACCAGCCAAAATTCTTTAACCTAAAAAACAGGGTTGCAGTTAGGTTGGATTTGCATTTTCAGCAAAGGTTTGTGTCAACCTTGCTAGTACAGTTGTGGATTTGCTCAGGTCTAATTTCTTTTTGGAAAAATAGAAATTTTGTATATTTAAAGAGTACAACATGATGGTTTGATATACGTATACATTGTGAAAGAGTCACCACAATCAAAGTGATTAACATGTCCGTCATCAGGTTTAATTTTAACCAGGACAGTTTTGGAGGCTGGGAGATGTGTCATGACTGATGGGAACCAACAAAACTATGTAAGTGTTGGCTCCAATGAATGCCCCCCAAGGGTCATGCAGGTTCTAGTCTGAAAATACATAGCTTCTTCTTTAATAACACTCTTTTCTTGGGGAGCTGGGAGGAAAGGGCTATTTTTAAAGATAAGATTTAGTTTTTACCAATCTATAAAAAGTTTAACTTCTACTATGTTGCCTCCTCTGACTCCACTCTATTCTCTTCTTTTCCTTTTCTAAACTATAATATTTTCCAGAAAATTTACTTTTAGAATTAGTACCCTAACTCTTTGTGTTTCTTTATAGTCACACAAGAAATAGTCTAAGAGAAACAAATCAATTCAAATTTGTATTTAGCAAGATGAAGCTTAGATGACTGAAACAATTCACATACAGTTTGAAATTCACATTCAATTGGCATGTAATGCATCATACTATATGTACCATGATTTCCATAGCAGTGAAGTTCTTAACTTTACATTATTTTATAACCATAATTTATTAATTTAATTGTTAATGTTTTTAAATGACTAAAGAGAGGCATAGGTTTATTTTTGTATTTTCAAGTAACAATTTTAGGCAACAATTATGTTAATTTTCCAATTTTATTTCTTTTAAAATATTTCAGCCTTAATAACAAATTAAGGCATGCAAATTTGGTTAAATTGTAGATTATTATTTTTAAAGGCTTACATGTTTAATAGTGTGATTTACATTTGCAAAAAATATAAGGAAAATGTAAGTTTTGTTAACATACATAGTGGCTGGTTTATTTTTTATCACAGTAAAACAACCTTTATATGTACAATATTTAAGTTAAGCTTAAAATAATCATCCTGATTTACCTAATCTACCTATATTTTAATTACATCTTAATTATTATCCAGATTGAATATGTTATCTTTTGTAATGGAATAAATAAAACTATGTTTTGGTCTAGTTCATAGAGATTCTAGTTCTCTGAGCAAATTTACAGTTATACTTTTAACACACATTACACGTGCACACATACATCCATCAGTAAAATTCAAACAAGAGAATGCTGCTTATCAAACTGGCTTATACTCGATCTCCCCTAATTGAAAAAGGCCATGATATAAAGTGATATTTTCAAGATATATTTTCAAATTGCATAAAGAAAAATACAAGAAAACACAAAATTTATTGATCTACTCAAATATTGAAACCTCAGAATTTTGTGGTATGAAAGAAGAAAAGAATGTATCACATTTCTTTTTTGCTTCTCATTTAAACTCGCCCTTTTATTATCTGGAGTATAGTGGTTTTGTGGTAGTCAGCTAATAAATTTTACAAAACTTTGTAGATATGAGAGTATCGATTTGGCTATTTGTAAAATTGTAAGATCAATTGTTGCTTTTTTCAATTTTTTTTTGGAAAAGCCATGATAGCTATTGTCCTATATTTGGTTGTTTCAGAAAAAATACCTGAAGTCTCTTCTGACCATTGTGTTTTGTTTTATTTTATGGTAAATATTGTTTCCTCCTTTGAGAAGTTAGTCTTAATTTATGCTTAAATTTTTGAATATTTATAAGCATATTTTAATTCTGTGAATCTCTATTTACTGATAATACAAGCTGCAAAAGGGAAAATCTATAAGATCAGATAATTTTTCATAGCTGGGAAGTTTTTTCTCTTTTTTTTAAATGGGAATAGTTAGTTATTCAGGACTTGAATGCCCATGGATTGCCTTTCACATTAGCTTGGAATTCTCTCATATTTTTATTTTTATACTAATTTCTTCTGAATTCTGAGGTTATTTCTCATCTGATTGCCTATTTCATTCTTCACAATTTTTTTTATAATTTTGAGTCTGCTTTTTAGCATTTTAAAGTACAATTCAGTTTGCTTATTGTTTTTGTTTTGAAATTTTCTTATTTCATCCTGCTTTAAAATAGAAATGATGTCCTCACTGAGAATAAGATGTTCTCTAAATATTTCTTAGACTTTATGAAATGAATCATTTTATCTCAGTAACTAATGTTTTGTTCTTCCCTCATGATGCAAAGGATTTTCAAGTTCTCCTATTTATCCTTTGGTTTACTCATTCTTGAGTAATGTAATAATATGCCCCAAAATGAAAATTTAAAACCATGTTTAATATCCTTCTCATATATAGAAAGCCACCCGTGTTATGAAATAGTAAGTTTAAAGGAATTGTTCTCACCAATGCCTGAATGCTAGCCATTTCCTCCATAATAATCTGTAGCTGTAGAACCAATTGTCCAACAGGTTGTAAACCAATACAAATTCCTTCACCAGTAGTACAAATGGAATCTATTTAATAGACCCACCTGGAATACTGAGAGCCTGTATAAAAGGAGGGATAAGAGGAGGGCTCTTGAATGGAATGTCTGTTCCCATAGAAGGAGAGTTTTATCTTTCTCATTGGCCCCTAGGCCTTACTACAGAGATGGATTTTCCATGAAGTTTGTGAAGGTTAAACTTCAAGACCTATCGCTTGCATGAGGCCCCTTCCAGGCTGGCAAAAGTCTCTCACACAGTGTTTTATATGGTCAATTATTTTTGTAAAATTAACAAAACTGAGATATTTCATCTATTTTAACTTCCCCTTAAGTCAGGTGACTGTGAAGTGGCTCTAGGCCCTAGGTCAGATGCCTCTTTGGATATTCATTTCTTTTTTTGTAAAGGTCTCCATGCATATAAAATATTAGAATATCAATATCAAATAAAGTGTGTATTCCTTCTCTCCTGTTAATATTTTTGGTCAATTTAATCCTCAAGATCCAGGTACTGAGCCTAAGAGGGTAGAGAAAAGATTTTCCCTGCAGCATTCATTAAACTGCAGTGATTATGTAAATATGGTTAAGTACATAGTTTTATGATGCATAAATTAAGATTAAGCATACAGGGTGTGATCATGGATTAGAACAAATCTAATAGGCTCAAACCTGAGTGTGACCCTGGTCTACAGCCTCAATAACCTAAGCTATGGGACTAAGTGTGTATGTAAATATAACTGGCTTCTGATCTAACATTCAGTATTGTACTACCTTGAACACAGGTTTTGTCACTGCATCATTTGCTCTAGCACTTGAGTAACTTGAAAATAAACCTCACATTACTCCCAAACAAAGGCCAAACTTATGTGAGCACAGAAATTGCTATTATCAAAGGAAAGGTGGGTAAAATTCTCTAATATGAAGTTAGTAACTTTCTCACCCTATGAGGGATTTAGAGGAGCCAACACTCATTTTGACATTGATTCTTCCTGAATATTAATAATCTCTGATTACTTTAAAATAATATGTATTCCATATGTTCCAGAATCATTTGTACATAAATCAACACATGGGAGACATAAATAAATATTACATACACATATGTATAAACATTTTGCGATGTAGAAGAGACTACTTTTATCTTTAAAATAAACAATTTTCATTTTGATCTCAGAAAGGGGAAAAAACAAGCTGTGGGTTCTCTGTCTGGTTTGCCTACTCATCCATATATAATCTCAGGCATGGGGAAGGTATCCTCGGTTTGAATTTGAGTCATAGCAAATCCTTCTGGATAGGAAGGAGTTCAACCTCCTAGGCTCATGCTCTTGAAGCCCAATAATGAACAAGGGATCAAATCTGCACCCTAATTCAAGGACCAGAACCATACCTTTAGCCCAAGAGTAGTGAGACTTCTTCTTCTGATTCTGCTGCTAAATAGTCATTTCACCTGTTTTCCACAGCGCTCATGAGATGGGCTGATTCAAAGTATATGCTCAAGAATTTTTTGTTGAGTGAATGGATAGAGGCCCTGGCCTATGTCAAGAGTCCTTAAAGCAGAACAAGACATTGGACGGTTGAGAAGCCTGATATCTATCACAGGCCTGATAGACAGTGGGTTTTCCTGACTATTAGATAACAGAACACATGATTGAATTAACAGCTTTCATCTTTGATGTCAACACACAGTCAAATGGACATGCCTTGTCTCATATCCTGATTACAAAAAGCCCAACACACCAGTCCTGGGCTCTGTCTTCTTGGACATTTTATGAAATGATTTGGATAGAGCAGAAGCAAATGTTTGTCACTGAATGTGTGGGAGCAGTTAAAAGATTGAAGTCAGAATAGTGATTCAGAATGACCTGCAATACTGACATATAATAATTATGTAAAATAAAAAACAGGCTTCATTTAAACGACCACTGACTTCACTTAGGTGTAAATTCTTCCAGTTGTTGTTGTTGTTATATGTTCCTATTAGCCAATCTCTCTTTCTCCCCCACCTCTCTTTTTTACTTTTTTAATTGATGTACAAAAAAAATTATCTCCATTTTCCCACCACCACTTTCTCCCACCCTACCCAGGCCCACCTCCCATCCTCAGTCCCACTCCCTCTTGGCTCCATCCATGAGTCCCTCATATATGTTCATTTACATCCCTTCCCCTTCTTTCCCATGTTATTTCCCTCTCCCCTTCCCCCTGGTTACCATCAGTTTGTTGTCAATTTCAATGTCCCTGGCTATATTTTACTTACCCATTTGTTTTGTTAATTAGGTTCCAGTTACAGGTGAGATCATATGGTATTTGTCTTTCACTGCCTGGCTTACTTCACTTAACATAATACTTTCCAGTTTCATCCATGTTGTAGTAAAGGGTAGGAGCTCCTTCTTTCTTTCTGCTGCATAGTATTCCACTGTGTAAATGTACCACAGTTTATTGATCCACTCATTTATTGATGGGCACCTAGGCTGCTTCCAGCACTGAGCTATTATAAATTGTGCTGCTGTGAACACTGGGGTGCATATGTTCTTTGAAATAGTGTTTCAGGATTCTTAGGTTATAAACCCAGCAGTGGAATTGATGGGTAGAAAGGCAACTTCAGTTTTAGTTTCTTGAGGAAATTTCATACTGTTTTCCACAGAGGCTGCACAAGTTTGTATTTCCACCAACAGTGCACTAGGATTCCCTTTTCTCCACAACTACATTAGCATTTATAGTTGATATGTTTATGATGACCATTCTCACTGGTGTGAAGTGCCTTCTCATTGTGACTTTAATTTACATCTCTCTAATGGCTAGTGATGCTGATCATCCTTTCATATGTCTTTAGGCCCTCTGTATGTCCTCCTTGGAGAAGTGTCTGTTCAAGTCTTTGCCCATTTTTTAAATTGGATTGTCTTCCTGGTGTGGAGTGATGTGTGTCCTTTATCCATTTTGGAGATTAACCTGTTTTCTGAGGTATCATTGGCAAATATATTTTGCCATAGATTTGGTTCCTTTTCATTTTGCTAATGTTTTCTTTAGCCAGGTAAAAGCTTTTTATTTTAATCAAGTCCCATTTGTTTATTCTTTCCTTTATGTTCCTTGCTCTAGGGCATATATCAGTGGATATATTGCTGTGTGAAATATCTGAGACTTTTCTGCCTATCTTCTCTGCTAGGACTTTTATGGTATCACAATTTATATTTAAGTCTTTTATCCATCTTAAGTTTATTTTTGTGCATGGTGTAAGTTGGTACTCGAGTTTCATTTTTTTTTTTTTTTTTGCATGTAGCTGTCCAGATCTCCCAACACCATTTCTACAAGAGGCTATTTTGATTCATTCTATGTTTTTGTCCCCGTTGTCGAATATTAATTGACCATAGAGACTTGGGTTTATTTCTGGGCTCTCTATTCTGTTGCATTGATCTATGTGTCTGTTCCTATGCCAGTACCAGGCTGTTTTGATTATCGTGGCCCAGTAATATAGTTTGATTTCAGCTGTGGTGATTGCACCTACCTTCTTCTTCTTTCTCAAAATTTCTGCAACTATTCGGGGTTGTTTATGGTCCCATATAAATTTTTGAAATGTTTTTTCTTTATCTGTGAGATATGTCATTGGTATTTTAATAAGGATTGTGTTGAATCTATAAATTTCTTTGGGTAGTATAGACATTTTGATGATGTTAATTCTTCTAATCCATGAACATGGTACATGCTTCTATTTGTTCATGTCTACTTGAATTTCTTTCTTCAGTGTTGTAGAGTTTTCTGAGTACAGCTCTTTTACCTCCTTGATTAGGTTTATTCTGAAGCATTTTATTTTTCTTTCTTTTTTAAAAAAATTATTTTATTGTTGTTCAATTACAGTTACCTGTATTTTCCCCCACCACAGCCAAACCCACCTCCCTCCCTTGTGTCACCCTCCCCCTTGGTTTTTTCCATGTGCCCTTTATAGTAGTTCCTGAAAACCCTTCCCTACCATTGTCCCCACCCCATTCCACTCTGGCTATTGTTAGATTGTTCTTAATTTCAATGTCTCTGGGTATATTTTGTCCACTTTTTTCTTTTATTGAATATGTTCCAGTTAAATGTGAGATCATGTGGTCTTTGTTTTTCACCAGCTGGATTATTTCACTTAGCCTAATGCTCTCCAGTTCCATCCATGCTATCAGAAAGGGTAGAGGAATCTTCTTTCTTTCTGCTGCTTAGAATTCCATTGTGTAAATGTACCATAGTATTTTGATTCACTCATTTAATGATGGGCACTTAGGCTGCTTCCAGCACTTGGCTATTGTAAATTGTGCTGCTATGAACATTGGGGTGCATAGATTCTTTAGGGATGGTGTTTCAGGGTTCTTAGGGTATAATACCAGCAGTGGAATTGCTGAGTCAAAAGGCATTTCCATTTTCAGTTTTCTTAGGAAATTCCATACTGTTTTCCACAGTGGCTGAACTAGTCTACTTTCCCAGCAACAGTGCACTAGGGTTCCCTTTTCTCTGTATCCTCTCCAACACTTGTTTGTTGATTTGTTTATGATGGCCATTCTGACCAGTGTGAAGTAGTATCTCACTGTGGTTTTAATTTTTATCTCTCTGATGGCTAGTGATGCTGAGAATCTTTTCATATGTCTCTGGGCCCTCTGTATGTTCTTCTTGGACAAGTGTCTGTTCAGGTACTTTGCCCATTTTTCTTTCTTTTTTTTTTTTTCTTTTGTCTTTCTGGAGTGGAGTCATGTCAGTTCTTTATGTATTTTGGAGATCAAACCCTTGTCCGAGGTATCATTGGCAAATTAGTTTTCCCATGTGGTTGGTTCTCCTTTCATTTTAATGTTGTTTTCTTTAGCCATGCAGAAGCATTTTAATTTGATGAAGTCCCATTTGTTTGTTCTCTCCTGTATGCCCCTTGCTTTAGGGGACATATCAGTGAGTATGTTGCTGCATGGAATGTCTGAGATTTTCCTGCTTATGTTCACCTCTAGGACTTTTATGGTATCACACCTTATATTTAAGTCTTTTATACACCTTGAATTTTTTTTGTATGGTAAAAGTTGGTGATTGAGTTTCATATTTTTGCATGTAGCCGTCCAGATCTCTCAACACCATTTGTTTACTCCATTTTATGCTTCTTCCTACTTTGTCAAATACTGATTGACCTTAGAGATTTAGGTTTATATCTGGGCTCTCTGTTCTTTTCCACGAGTCTATGTGTCTGTTCTTACACCAGTATCATGCTCTTTTGATTACAGTGAACTTGTATTACATTTTCATATCAGGTATTGGGGTCCCTCCAACTTTATTCTTCTTTCTCAAAATTGCTGCAGCTATTCGGAGTTGTTTATGGTTCTATATAAATTTCTAAAATGTCTGTTCTATGTCTGTGAAATATGTCATTGGCACTTTGATAGGGATTGTGTTGAATCTATAAACTGCTTGGGCAGTATGGATATTTTGATGATGTTCATTCTTCCAATCCATGAGCATGGTACATGCTTCCATTTGTTTATGTCTTTCTTAATTTATTTCTTCAATGTTCTGTAGTTTTCTGAGTATAGGTCTTTTACGTCCTTCATTAGGTTTATTCCTAAGTACTTTATTTTTCTTGTTGTCATATTAAATGTTTTTTTATTTTCTGATTTATCTTTGTGATATTTCATTTTTGGTGTACAAAAATGCCTTTGATTTTTGAGTATTGACTTTGTATCCTGCTGTTTTGCCAAATTCACTGATTAGGTCAAGTAATTTTTGGTGGAATCTATAGAATTTTCTATGTACACTCTCATGTTGTCTGCAAACAATGATGGTTTTGCTTCCTCCTTTCCAATTTGGATGCCTTTTATTTATTTTTCTTGTCTGATTGCTGGGGCTAGCAATTCCAATATTATGTTGAATATGAGTGGTGAAAGCAGGTATCCTTGTCTTCTTCCTGATATTAGTGTGAAACATTTAGTTTTTGCACATTGAGTATGATATTGGCTGTAGGTCTCTCATATATGGTCTTTATTCTGTTCAAGTATGCTTCCTGTACTTCCACTTTGCTGAGTGCTTTTATCATAAATTGGTGCTTTACTTCATCAAATGCTTTTTCCACATCTATTGATATGATCATGTGATTTTTGTCTTTCCTTTTTTTATGTGATGTATTATGTTTATTGTTTTGAGAATATTTTAAGATCCTTGCATCCCTGGGATGTATCCTACTTGATAATGATGTATGATTTTTTAAAAAAAATATTCTATTTATTTATTTTTAGACAGAAGAAGGTAGAAAGAGATGGGTAGAAACATCAATGTGTGGTTGCATTTCATGTGGCCCTCCTGGGGACCTGGCCTGCAACCCAGGTATGTGCCCTGACTGGGAATTGAATCGGCAACCCTTTGGTTCACAGCCTGTGCTCAATCCACTGAGCTACACCAGCCAGGGAGATCGATGTATGATCTTTTTAAAGGATTGCTGGGTGCAGTTTGCCAGTATTTTGTTGAGGATTTTAGTGTCTATGTTCATCAGCAATATTGGCCTGTAGTTTTCTTTGTTGTTGTTGTTGTTGTGTCTTTATCTGGTTTTGGGATTAGAAAGATGCTGACCTCATAAAGAGTTTGGAAGTCTTCCCTCTTCTTGGACTTTTTGGAATACTCTGTGAAGGGATGGGGGTTAGCTCTTCCATAAATGTTTTGTAAAATTCTCTTGTGAACCCGTCCAGTCCAGGACTTTTTTGTGTTGGGAGTTTTTTGATTATGCTTCAATTTTGTCAGCTTTTATTGGTCTGTTCATACTTTCTGCTTGTTCTTCATTTAATTTTGGAAGATTATGTTTTTCTAGAAATTTGTCCATTTCAGTGAGGATTTCAAATTTCTTGGCATATGGTTCTTTGTCATAATTTCTTACAATCCTTTGTGTTTCTGTGGCATCAGTTGTAATTTGTCCTCTTTCCCTTCAGATTGTGTTTATTTGGTTCTTCTCTCTCTTTTCATGATGAATCTGCTTAAAGACTTGCTGATTTTGTTTATTTTTTCAAAGAACCAGCTCCTGTATTTATTGATCCTTAGAACTCTGCTTTTAGTCTCCATGTCATTTAATTCTGCTCTGATCTTGCTTATTTCTTTCTTTCTAAATGCTGTAGGCTGTCTTTTTGTTGTTCTTTGAGTTCCTTTAGGTATAGGGTTAGGTTGTTTATTTGAAATGTTTCTATCTTGTTTTAGCTAGGCCTGTATTTCTATAAGCTTCTCGCTCAGGACTACCTTTGCTATGTCCCAAGAGTTTTTGGCTGTTGCGAGTTCATTTTCATTTGTTGCCAGAAAGTTTGGATTTCTTCCTTGATCTCATTCTTAACCCATTCATTTTTTAATAGCATGCTATTCAATCTTCATGAGTTTGAGTGTTTTTGAGATTTTTCCTTGGTGTTGGTTTGTAATTTAAGGTCATTGTGGTCTGAGAAGATACTTGATATAATTTCAATTTTCTTGAATTTGTTGAGGCCTTTTTTGTTTTCTATCATGTGATCTGTCTCTGAAAATGTTCCATGTGCATTGCAAAAGAATGTGTATTTTGGTTCTTTGGGATGAAAGGTTCCATATATATTATTTAAGTCCACTAGATTTAGGGCATTGCTCAATGGCACAATATCCTTGTTGATATTTTTTGGAAGATATTTTTGACAGTGGGGTATTAAAATCCCATAGCATAAGTGTGTCGCTGTATATATCTTTTTTGAAGTCCTCCAATATTTTCCTTATGTTTGGGTGCTCCCATTTTGGGTGCATATGTGTTTTTAATGTTTATGTCTTCTTGGTGGATTCTTCCCTTGAGTATCATGATGTGTCATTCTTGGTCTCTTTTTATGGCCTTTGTTTTGAAATATATTTGTCAGATATAAGTATGCTACCCTGTTTTTTTTTTTCTCCTGTCCATTTGCTTGATATATTTGTTTCCAGCCCTTTACTTTCAGTCTGTGTAGGTCTTATGTTCTGAGGTGGGTCTCTTGTAGGCAGCATAGGTGTGGGTCATGTTTTCTTATCCATTCAGCTACCCTATGTCTTTTTATTAGAGAATTTAATCCATTTACATTTAAGATTGTTATTGATAGGTACTTATTCTTTGCCATTTTACTCCCTTTATACCTCCGTTCCTTTTTCTCTCACTGTTTTTCTTCCTCCTCTTAAAGCAGTCACTTTAGGATTACTTGCATTGCTGGTTTGGTGGAGGTGTATTATTTTAGCCTTCATTTGTTTGGGCAGCTCCTAATTTAGCCTTCCGTTTTAATTGAGACCCTTGCTGTATAGAACAGTCTTGGTTGCAGGCCTTCGTTTTTCATAATTTGGAATATTTCTTGCCATTTCCTTCTGCCTTATAATATTTCTGTTGTGAAGTTAGTTGGTAGTCTTATTGGGTTTCCCTTGTATGTTACTTCCGTTGTCTCCTTTGATGCCTTTAAGATTCTCTCTTTGTCTAAATTTTGCCATTTTAATTATGATGTGTCTTGCAGTGGGTTTCTTTGGGTTCCTCTTGATTGGGCCCATTTCCACTTCCTGGACTTGTGTGGCTTTTTCTTCCATCAAATTAGGGAAGTTTTCCGTCTTTACTTTTCAAACAGGTTTTGCATCACTTATTCCTCTTCTTCTCCTTCTGGTATTCCTTTTATATTCCATTTCATGTTGTCCTGCATTTCCCTTAACCCCTCTTCATTCATTTTCAGTCCTTTTTTTTTAATGCTCTTTTTGGGAGTGTTTTTCTACTTTGTCCTCCAGCTCACTGATTCAATGCTCTACTTCATTGAGAGTGCTTTTGGTTCCTTCTCCTGTGTTCTTTAATTCAGAAATTATATTCTTAATTTCCTTTGGCCCTTGTTGATTATTTCTATGTCCTTTTTTATGCTGATAAAATTCACAGTAAGTGCCTGATAATTTCCCTGTACTTTTTGGTAATTCACACTGAGTTCATTGAGCTTTTTTATAACCATTGTTTTCAACTTAATATCTGATAGTTGACTTGCCTGTGTTTCATTTATCATTCTTTCTGAGGGTTCCTCCTTTCCTTAAGTTTGGGGGTGGTTTATTTCTCTTCCCATTGTTTGTTGGACTCTTCTTATTTGTGTATGTTTCTTAAATTGATCTGTTTTGACTTTCTGACTTTGTGGTGTGATCTGTGGTTGGAGGGCTGTGAGATAGAGTGATGCAATCTCCTTGATCATCTGAATTTAATGTTGTTGGGATTTCCTTTTTGCTTTTTTTGCTGGTTTTCTAGATGCATTTGAGTTTTGATTGTTTATGGGTCATTCTTTCTTTTATTTTTCCCTGCTGATAGTTGACTGACGGTCACTTTGCCCACCATGACTTGTGTGCTGGTATGCAGGTACTGCTTGAAGAAAACCACAGAACAAAAGAAACAAACCCACACCCACAAATATAACTTCCCTCACAATCCCACTATCAATAGCAAATGAGCCTTTATCAATAAGGTTGTAATGAGATTAAGACTATTATAAGGGTTCATAGCAGCACAATTCACAATAGCCAAGTGCTGGAAACAACCTAAGTGCCCATCTACAAATGAGTGGATCAAGAAACTATGGTACATTTACACAATGGAATTCTACACAGCAGAGAGGAAGAAAGAGCTTATGCCCTTTGCAACAGCATGGATGGAACTGGAGAGCATTATGCTAAGTGAAGTAAGCCAGGCGGTGAGGGACAAATACTATATGATCTCACCTTAAACCAGAACTTAATCAACAAAAGCAAAAAGCAAGCAAAACTTAACCAGAGACATTGAAATTAAGAACAATCTAAGAATAGCCAGGGGGGAGGGGACAATAGGGACAAGGGTTTACAGGAACCAGTATAGAGGACACATGGACAGAGCCAAGGGTGGGGAGCGGGGCAGGGAAGGGAGGTGGGATTGGAGGGGAATGGGAGGGGAGAGTATGCAGAAAACTGTAATTGAACAACAATAAAGTAAAAAAAAAGACTATTATAAGAAAAGAGTGTGGATATGGGATGACCTGCTGAAAAGGAAATGATTTTAAGAGGACAGAGGGAGGAGCACAAATAAGAGTTGGGATTTGACTAATGTAAGGAGAGTAGGTAAAGTTTACCTCATGAATAAAGAAAGAGAGTGAAGAGTGGAATGGAGTATGAGAAGGGAAGCATATAATATTAAGTTTAAACAATAATTAAAATAGTATAAAATAAAATAAAGTGAGAGAGAGATAAAGAAAAAGGAAGGAAAACATTAAATAATTATTAAAAATATAGGAGCCAAATTGGAGAGAAAGATCCCCTGGATTATTATCAACAACAAATGACCTAACATTAATATAGTTGGTATGGGAATGAGGGAAAAAAGAAACAAAGAAAAGTCTAAGAGATATTTAGAGGAATGGGAAGTGATTTTGTAATGATGGAAGGAGAGAGAATAGTAAGAGTGAGGAACAAAAACTAGACTAAGTGAGGGAAAATTAAAATTTGGGATGTAAAAGAAAAGAAATAAAAAGGAGAATAAAGAAAAATATAAGCACAGGATGGAAGAGAAAGAGAAGAAAGGCAAAAGAGAAATAGAAAATAAAAGGCTAGGATGGCATAATTAAAATTTGAGTCATAAAAAAGAAGAGTAAGAGAGGAGTCCAGTAAAATTTGTTATTTGTAATACAGAAATAGTGAACCTCTAGAGATAACCTTGCCAAAACAGTGCAACAACAACTACCCTACCCACAACCAACTAGCAGAGTTTGTCGCAGGTGTAGAGAGAACACTGGTATTTTAAGATCTGGGCAAAAGGATGTGAAGTGACCCTTGACCGGAGAATTCATTTTGGATGTCTGGATAGGGGAGAAATAGTAAGAGTGTGAAATGGAAACAAGTTGTAGCTAGTAAGAAAACCAAATTTGAAATGAGAATATTGCAAGGAAAGAGGAAGGTAAGATGGGCTAAGAGAAAGGAGGGGAAATATGTGAATTGCAATACACTATAGTATAAAATCTATTGACTTATTATATATAAATTCACTGGACAGGAAATGAAAGTTGTATTGCTATGCAGGAAAGAAAATATTGCAAATCATGAAGAAGACCACAGGGGCTTTTGTCTTGGTAGCCTCTTGTATTTACTACTTTTTTTTTTCTTTCTGGGTCTGCCTCTGGTGATGTCAAATGTTGACCCCACCTAACATTAGGCAGCCTTTTCAATACTACCAGTGCTCTGCTGTCACTGGCTGTCTCTTTCAATTGTTAATATGGTCCCACTGTACTCAGCAGTCAGGGTTAAGCACTGTATGGTGGGGTTGAATCCTTCCTGGGGTGGGGGCTATTTTTTCCCCTTGGGTAGCTGCTGCTTGGAGGAGAGAGTTCTGCCTGAGCAGGATGGTTGCTGTGTATGGGGGTTGGCTCAGCACCAGATCCCAGTGCCCACTTTCTCAGTTCTCTTTCCCAAAGCCTCTGTCTGAGTCTCTCCTTGAGTCTCTCTAGTTCACTTTGCTCCACTTTTGCCTTGATCCACTGTCTCTGGCTATTGTTTTTGGTTGTTCATCTGGTCACTAAGGCTCAGCAGTCAGGCTTAAGCACCAAAGGGTCAGGGCAGAGACCTTCCTGGGGTCAGGGCTATTGTTTCCCTTCAGGCTACCACTGCTCAGAAGGGAGTGGTCTGCTTGAACACAAAGGCTGCTGCTGTCTGGGGGATGACTCAGCACTGGGATCTCAGCAGTTATGCTCTCAGTTCTATCTGTAAGGCTTCCATTCCCCATCTCTCTTCAGACATCTCCAGCCTACTCTGCCACCACCTTTGCCTAAGCCCCGGGTAAGTGACTGGATATGAAATTTGTGTGTTGGCCCTTTAAACAGCCCTTGTATCTCTAACCATCTGTCTCTGGCAGAGAGCAACCTGCTTCTTTTCGCCACTGGTTGTTATCTGTGTACTTTTTGGGCTCTGGTGTTCTAGGCTGGGAATCATAACTTTGGGTTTAGACCCCAGTCTTCTTCGGGGGATCCAAGTGGCCTCTTAATTTTCCTGCTGGCACCTCCATCTGTGGGTACCCAGCCAGCCCTCTAGACTTTCCACTGCACTCCTTACTAGACCAGTTGTGCTGAAGCTGGTTTTGTAGGTTCGAAGTTATATATTTCTCTCTGGCTATTGCTCAGTTGTTTGTTCCAGGTGGTTTCTCCACAGTTCAGTTGTAATTCTGGATTGGTCCAGGGAAGAGGTCAGTGTGAGTTCCATTCACTCCTCTGCCATCTTCCTTCTACCATTTTCTCTCTTTATACCTGTGTTCCTTTCTCTCTCTCTCTCTCTCATCTTTCTCTATGTCTTCATCTTCATCTTCTTAAAGAAGTACCTTAGGTATCTCTTGCCATGCTGGTTTGGTGGATATGTATTCATTTAGCCTTTTAAGGGATGGAGGAAACTCTGTATTTCACCTTACATGTTAAATGGGAACCTTTCTGGGTAGAGTAGTCTTGGTTTTGGGCCTTTATTTTTAATTATGTGGAGTATATCTTGCCAGTCCCTTTTGGTTTGTAGTTTTTCTGTTGAGTAATCATCTTATAGCCTTATTGGAGCTCTCTTTTATGTTACTAGTTATTTCTCCCTTGCTGCCTTTAAGATTCTCTCTTTGTCTTTAAAATTTGTCATGTTAATTATGATATGTTATGAGTGGGCCTGTTTAGGCTCATCTTGTTTGGGACGTTCTTTGCTTCCTGTGATGCTTTTCCTCATTAAGTTATGGAAGTTTTCTGTTATATATTTTCAGACAAGTTTTGTATCCCTTGTTCCTTTCTTCTCTCTTGGTATTCCTATGGTATGGATATTATTACATTTCATGTAGTTCTTCAGCTCCCTTAAACCCTTTTCATTTTTTTGGAGTCTTTTTTCATTTTGGTTCTATTTCTGGGAATTTTTTCTACATTTTCCTCCAGTTCACTGATTTGATCCTCTGCTTTATCTACTCTACTTTTGTTTTCTTCTGCTGTGTTCATCATTTCAGATTTTGCATTCTTCTTTCCTTCTTGGCTATCATTGATAGTTTCCATGTTTCTTTCATGCTGGTGCTGTTTTCAGTAAGTTCTTGGTAGCTTTCCTGGTGTTCATTGTAATTCTCTCTGAGCTCATTGAGCATCCATATAACCATTATTTTGAACTCAATGTGTGATAGTTTCTTTGCCTCAATTTCATTTAGCACTCTTTCTGGGCATTCCTCCTTTCTTTTCATTTGGCTTTTTTTCTTTGTCTCCCTATTTTAAGTAACTCTTCTTGTTTGTTCCTGCTTCTTAGATTGATCTGCTTTGTTCCCCTATCTTTGTGGTGTGAACTTTTGTGGTAGGAGACCTGTGGGATTCAGTGATGAAGTCTCCTTGATCTCTAAAACTCGATGCTGTTAGGATGACCTCTATTCCATTTATGTGAGTTCTCTGGTTGTAATTGGGTTTTGGTTATTTTGGGGTCATTCTTTGGTGGGCCCTTCCCTCTGCCTGGCTAACTGAGGGTCACTCAGCCCACCATATCTTATATGCTGTTGTACACATGCAGCCAGAACAAAATCACCCATTCCAGGAAATAAACCTACATCTGCAAAATTAACCCTCACCCACAATTGCACATCAATAGAAAATGAGCCAATATTAATAAAGGTGTAAAGAGATTAAGACTATTATGAGAAAATTAAAACAACTATGAGATGACTAAATGAAAGAAAAATGATTTTGACAGAGTAGAGTTAGGAATAATAATAAGAGTAGGGAATAATGACAAGGCAAAAAGAGAAAGAAAAATTTACATTATAAATAAAAAAGGGAGGGAAGAAGGTGGAATATAGTAAGAGAAAGGATGTATATAGTGTTATGTTTAAATAGAAATTTAAAAAGAGTAGTGACAGAGAAGAAAAATTGGAATAAAATTGGAGAAGAAGATCCACCATAGCACTATCAACAACAATAAGCAAAGATTAATATAGGTGGAAGGGAAATAAGAGGGAAAAAAGAAAGAAAGAAAAGGTTAAGAGATGCCCAAAGGAAAGAGAAGTGATTTTGAAATGATAGTGGGAGAAGGAATACTAAGACTGAGGAATGAAAACCAGGTTAAGACAGAGAAAAAGGAAAACTTTAAATGAAACAAAAGTAAGTGCAGGAGTAAGGAAAAATGGAATAGGAGAGGGAACAGTCGAATTTGAGATTTGAAATATAAAATACTGAAAATCTAGAAATAAAATTGGAGAAATGCAAGAATAACCACCATATCCACTACCAATGATCAAAGATTGATAAAAGTGGAGAAAGAATAAGGGTATCTTAAGAATGAGATAAAGAAAGTGAGGTGAGCAATGACAAGCAACATGGTTTTGAGGGGCTGGAGGGGGGAGAAAAAGTAAGAGTATGAAATGGAAACAAGTCATAGAAAATTAGAAAATAAAAATTAAAACAAAAATAAGAGGAAAGAAGAGATTAAAAGGTAGTAAAAGAAGTGAGGAGCAAAATATGAGATTTGAACTAAACTATAATATAAAAATTAGTGACTTAAAATGCACAAACTTGAAAGATAAGAAATGAATGTCAAAAACTATTTGGGAGAGAAAATAAGGCAAATCATGAAGAAGACCATCATGAAATTCATCTCACTATTTTTTCTTTCTGAATCTGCCTCTGGTGATATCAGATGGTATCCCAGTCTGGCCCTGTTTGAGGCTACCAGCAATCCACAGTCTTTGACAGTTTTCTTCCATTGTTAATCTAGTCAATTTGTCAGGAGTAGTCAGGTTTTAGCACCACAGGATGAGGCAGAATAATTCCTATGGGTGGGGCTACAGCTTCCCCTCAGGCTGATGCCACTTGGAGGTGACTGCTGTGCCTGAGCAAGGTGGCTCCTGCAGTATGGGGGTTGATTCAGCACAGGAAACTTGGCAGCTTTTCCTCAGTTCTCCCTCCAAATCTTCCATCCTCAGGCTTTCCTCCAAAGTCTTTAGTCCACTGTGCACTGCCTTTTCTGGAGCCCAAGGTAAGGGGATACAAATGAAATTATGTGCTTTTTCCCTTTAAAAGCCTCTCTGTGATACCTGTTATCTTATCCTGGCAGACTGAAACCATGCTGATTTTCACAGATTGATGGTATTTGGGTTCCTTTTCCAGCTCTGTTGCTGTAGGCTGGGGAGCCCAGGTTGGGGTTTAGGCTCTACTCTTCTCAGGGGAAACCCCCTGGTTGCTGAATTTCCCAATGGGGCTTCAACTGTTGCCCCTGGGAGCCCAGCAAGCCCACTCACTTATCCTCTGCACTCTTTACTGGTCACATTGTGGTGAAGCAGTTTCTTTCATCTGTCTGTGTTTATAAGGCTTCTCTCCAGCTATTGTTCTGTTGATTATTCTGAATGATTCCTCTACAATTTAGTTGTAATTCCAGATTGGTCCTGGGATAAGGTTAGTATAACTTCTATTTACTCCTCTTCCATCTTTAATATCTCCTAATATATTGTCTTCATATATGTATAATTTTGTGAAGTACCCTGTGAATGTAGGTTTTTAGGAATTATCAGAGAAGTTAAAGGTGAATACATTTTACAGAACAAACCATAAGTGAACTCATGCTTGTGTGGAGTATCTCCAGTGGGTGGTTCTTTACATTTTACTTATCATCAAACATATCTCTGCTGCAGTAGCAATTTTAGTGATCACTAGGCTGCCAGAAAGAAAAAGGACATATCAATATGGGGAACAGTGTTACTAAAGAGATTAGTGGAGGAAGGATTCACAAAACACTATAAGTCTTATTTACATCAGTCTTAAGAAGTACAAGACTCATTGGTGTTGACATTGCTTATTTTCCTCTATAGAAACAGCATAGGTGTTAAATTGAGGATTAATAAACATGTCACTCAGATTATTGGTTCTTATCTTCTATACAAACTCTGTTTCTTGGTTTTCTCTCCCAATGCATTGTATACAGGGTATGGCACAAATAATTCTCCTTTCTTATTACAAAATCTTTTATTAAACAATCAAAGCATGTAATTCTGTAACATAAGAATATCACACTCAAGTACACCACATGACATTTTAGGTGAAATGTTTGAATTAAATGTATAATTTATTATACCCATATTATTTGTTACCTTACCAACCACACTCAAGCAAACATTACTTCTGCCAGACCTTGTGTATTAAAAATGAGGTCTGTCAGGAAAAAGTGCAGCCATTGTTAATATACCAAAAACTGCTTGAATGACATTGATGTAACCTGGCAGCCAAGCATAGTGGACTGGAATATGCATGTGTGAACAATGATGACTTCACTGTACTAATCAGTGGAGGTGGTAGACACCATTGAGTGAACATGTATAATGTGTGGCCATCAGATTCAAAATGACTGAGTAAAGCAATGAATCTAATTTTGGATGAAGATCCAACTTTGCATGAAGTTTGAACATTCCTCCATGGAAACTATTTGGATGATTCAGAAGGCAGCAGCTATTGGCAACTGGTGATTGACAGCTTCATTACAACAACATGCCTGCTCATCACATCTCTTGTAAATGTTTTGTGTGTGTGTGTGAAATATCAAATCACCCAGTTGACTCAGCTCCCTCCAGCTCAGATTTGGTAACTTGTGACTTCTTGCTTTTCCCAACTAAAATCACATTTGAAAGGGAAGAGATTTTAGACCATCACTCAGACTCAGGAAAATACAACAGGGCAGCTGATGGCAATTGGGAGAATTGTGTCAGGTCCCAAGGTGCCTATTTTGAAGGGGACTGAAGAGTCATTGTTCTATGTGCAATATTTCTTATATCATTATCTTCTTTAATAAACATCTCTATTTTTCATATTACATGGCTGGATACCTTCTGGACAGACCTGAATATCTATCTATCTACAGACAGATATTCCCAAATAAGTACATACAACAGTAGATATATAAAACATGTATATATGCAATATATGGATAAATATGTCTGCATTTTTAATTACGTTATTCAATTACCATTTGTTTAGATGAGACTAGCAAATCTCTGGTTATCTTAAGCCAGTGTCGAGATGAGCAATTACTTTTAGGTTGATTCTTTTGGTGGGAAGAGATGTAATGAAAGAGACTTCTGCATAGACTAGGGCTCAAAACTCATTGAAATTCTAGATGTAGAAGTGCCTGTCTATTGCAATTGGTTGTCTCAACTGCTTAGTGAAATCAATAAATAAGGGAGACAGAGATTGTCCTGCAGTCACAATTTTAGTCTTCCTATAAATTTTTCTCTAAAATTTCAGTATCTGAGGCCATAAAAATTCAAAACCAAATAAATTATGTTTCCAAGGTGTATGTCACTCAAGAAGAATTTAGCATACTGCACTTTGTGGTTTGCAAAGAGATTTTTTTATGACTAGAAACCCTGTTTCCTGCACTATAAATGGAAAGTCAACCTTTCATAACAATGTGCATCCACATGGCCAGTTTCAGCCACATTGAAGCATCTTCTAATTCAAAAGATATAATATGACCTATTGCCTTTCAGAGAATATTCTTTTGGTTCATTTTTCATCTGAGCCCGTTAAAATAGCTTGCTGGTTTCCAGAAGTTTTGCCAAACACTGGCAGGTTGCTATAATTTTTCTTTTTGTATACCCTTAATTCTTCTAATAGATGTATTGCCCAGATTAAGTCGAGTTCAGAGTGATGTTAGGATCTCCTCATCTAATTGCCCAAAGCAGCAGAATTATGATTTGCTTCTTAGAAAATAATTAGACAGTATCAATGACTTAAAACCTAACTATTGGGGGAGTAGGTCCTAATGAATGAGTCTATTATTTAAGAAAATTGAGCAATTATACATTCTCTAATATTGATTTCCACTACCTTCTATCTTGAAATTAGGGAGATAATAAAACCTTTCATTCAGTTCCACCACAGTAGATTTAATGAGTAAATTGGCTACATGGATAGCCCCACAACTAGCTTCATTTAAGAGAAAATGGCATAATAATATAGAAGATATTATTCTTTCAATAAAAAGAATAACATATGTGTGGCTGAATTCAGAAATATGATGATCAAATTTAAAAGGGGAAGTGAGATGAGCTATGGATTGGTTGATTTCAGTTTTGTTTTTATTTGGCTTTTCTCTTTGAAATGTATTTTGTTTTATATAGCTGAATTAAACTTACCTGGCATTGTGGGCTGCCACCCATAAGTGAGTCCTTAAGGAAAAACGTTATAAAAAGAGTGAGATGGGAAATGATGACATCAGTCTTTTAATGTGTAGGTATAACACATCAGGTGTGTGTTGGTATGATATATCAGGTGAGAAACTACTACTTGAGCTACTTTAGAAAACACATACACAGTGTCAGTTTCAATGAAGGGGTGAAAACAGAAGATAAATGACTTCTCTGACTTTTTTTCCATGTGACAAACTAATTGGTTTTTAGTCCCTTGTAAACATTGCTGAAATACTTCACTCTATAGAATCTACCTCATTAATATTTCAGATTGTTTAAGAGATTTTACCCTGTACTCCATTGTCTCACTCTGGGAAAAGTAATTCATTCAGTCATAAGAAAGTTTATAAGCTCCATGTATTTTTGTGACTTTATATAGCAATTCCTAAAAAATTTTTGTTGACTACATACATGAATAATAAAATGAGTGAAATATTTTATACCCTCAAGAAGCATTGTATTTATTGGGAAAACTGACACAAGAGAATAAATAACTGTAATAAAATTAAGAACAAAACATCAGAAGACATGCAAAAGAAGTGCTACCGGGAGTGAACTTCAGAGGGAAGAAGCATGTGCCTCACCTTGTAAAAGGTTGAGTTAGAGTTACAGTCTCATTTTTTTTTATTATGTTACATGTTTATTATATACTTTTTATGTGGTTATAATGTATTCTGTTAGAAATCCTGTTTTTCCTTAGGAAGAAAGGCAGTAGAATTCTCTGCATCCTGATACAAGAAGAATTCAGGTGTAGGCACCATAAATTTACTAGGGTCCCTGGCCTTCTGACCCCATGTCTAAGAGTTCCCTATAGTCATCCAGACTGAAAACTTTGTATCCTGATTGTGCATGGTAGGTGACACCTCAGACCTAATTTGCATGTACCCCTTCTGTGTTCTTCCTGTCTTGTAATGAGTTCAAGAGGGAAACTCTGTAGAGGAAACAGCAGCTTGGTGACATGTTTAATGTGTCACACCAAGAATATATGATCTGTTTGAGCTGGGGCACTGTGGCTCCTGGAGAGGGAAGGGAGTAATCTGGGACACAGAATAAAAGTGAAACCTGCACCTCCTCAACTCTGGTCTGGTGGGAAACACAATGACCTACAGATGGCAGAGCAGACAGCTGTGTGCGCACTCCCTGGACTGTCCCTGTGAAGGGTCTATCAAGGTCAGGCAAGCAGAGTGGATGCTACACTTACTCTTTACATGCATTATAGGATGTACCTCTCTGGTGGTCTAATTTCATCCCCATTTCATCAATGTATGTAAAGGTCAGAGAAAGGAAATAACATGCCCCATTTTGCACATCTACTGAAAAAAAAATGAAGGGAACTTTAACAAATCATCTTGTGAAACTATATGTGCTTTGTCATGGAGACAAAGCTTATATTTTTTTTTGTAAAATAAAGTGTAGGCTTGGTGTTACAGATAGGACTATGGATATTACTCAGGATATTGATTATAGCATATAAGATTTCCAATTACTACTACTTCTACTACATCTACAAAAAATACCCTAAGATTTAGTCAATAAATAATATCACAGTTATTAATTTAAAATATATGGTTATTAAGTACATTTATTTATAGTAAAGTTGTCTCTATTTTCCCCCACAACACCACAACTGTACTTGAACAATAATAAAAAGAGTAGAAAGAAAGGTATATCGACCTACAGACATCTACTATTTAACTAATGATATCATGACTTTTCATGTAGTTTAAATTTGAGGAAGTATTTATAATTTATTGAATATTTACATGTATTTTTATATCAGCAATAAAGTTTAAACACTTCAAATGCAAAAAATATATTTATTTCTGTTTAACAGGAATTAGACAAAAGATATTTTGCTATATAATGTCTAATTAGTAAATACTGCATATTTCACTAAAGAAAATAGTATTAAAATAAAAAGAGAACCAACTGTATGGGAAAACATATTTGCCAATGATACCTCAGAAAGGGTCTGATCCCCAAAATATATAAAGAACTCATACGACTTCATTCCAAGAAGACAAAAACCCAATTAAAAAATGGGCAAAAGACATGAACAGACGCTTCTCGAAAGAGGACATACAGAGGGCCCAGAGACATATGAAAAGTTGCTCAACGTCATTAGCCATCAGAGAGATGCAAATTAAAACCACAATGAGATACCACCTCACACCAGTCAGAATGGCCATCATCAACAAAGCAACAGATAACTGCTGGAGGGGATGTGGAGTAAAGGGAACCCTACTGCACTGTTGGTGGGAATGCAGACTGGTGCAGCCATTGTGGAAAACAGTATGGAACTTCCTCAGAAAAATGAAAATGGAACTGTCGTTCGACCCAGCAATTCCACTACTGGGATCATACCCTAAGAATCCTGAAAAACCAATTCAAAAGAACCTTTGCACTCCGATGTTCATAGCAGCACAATTCACAATAGCCAAGTGCTGGAAACAACCTAAGTGCCCATCCACAAATGAATGGATCAAGAAACTATGGTACATTTACACAATGGAATTCTATGCAGCAGAAAGGAAGAAGGAGCTTATACCCTTTGCAACAGTATGGATGGAACTGGAGAACATTATGCTAAGTGAAGTAAGCCAGGCAGTGAGGGACAAATACCATATGATCTTGCCTTTAACTGGAACATAATCAACAAAAGCAAAAAGCAAGCAAAACATAACAAGAGACACTGAAATTAAGAACAGTCTAACAATAGCCAGGGGGGAATGGGGAGGGGATAATGGGGAGAAGGGTTTTCAGGAACCACTATAGAGGACACATGGACAGAACCAAGGGGGAGGAGGGAGGCTGGGGAGGGAGGTGGGGTTGGAGGGGGAGAGAGGAGGGGAGGAGAGAGGATGCAGATAACTGTAATTGAACAACAATAAAGTAATTATTTAAATGCAAAAAAAATACTGCATATTTCATTTTTATATGAGTAAAACTGTTATAACATTTTGTCAAAGTGAGTTCCTCGTTTTATTTTATTATATTTTCTCCTGAAAATCTCATAAATTTATTTGTAATCATTACTTTTTATAGTATTTTTCCATTACTATTTATCTTCCCCTGGCAACCAACACCCCATTGTCCATGTCTGTGAGTCATTTTTCATTTTTGTTGACGTCTCCACCCACTAAACTCTTCCACCCTAATATTGATGTCATCCTGCTATCTATGAGTATGTTTCTGTTTTACTTGTTAGTTCAGTTTGTTCATTAGATTCTATATATGAATGAAATTATATGGTATTTGTCTTATAATGTTCTCCATGTCCACCCATGCTGCCTGAAAGGGTGAATTTTTCTTCATTTTTATGGCTTTGCAGCATTCCATTGTGTAAATGTACCATAGATGTTTTATCCACTCATTTACTGGTGGACACTTGGGTTGTTTCCATATCTTGGCAATTGTAAATAACACAGCAATGAACATAGGGGTTCTTATGTTCTTTCAAAATAGTGTTTTGGGTTCCTTTAGATATATTCCCAGAAGTGGGATTACTGGGTCAAAAGGCAGATCCATTTTTACTTTTTTGAGGTATCTCCACAATGCTTTCCACAGTTGCTGCACCAATCAACATTTCCACCAACAGTGCATGAGGTTGGAGGATGTACTCACCAACAGTATATACTCACCAGCACCTGTAATTTGTTGATTTATTAATAATTGCCATCTGACTAGTGTGAGTCATCTCATTGTGTCATCTCATTGTGTTTTTTTTGCATTTCTGAGGATTAGTGATGTTGAATATACTTTCATATGTCTATTGGCCATCTGTATGTCCTCTTTGGAGAAGTGTCTATCCAGGTCCTTTGCCCATTTATTAATTGGATTGTTTGTTTGTTTTCATGTTGAGTTTCATAAGTTTTTAAATAAAGTTTGGTTATTAACCCCTTATCAGATATATTGGAGAATGTGTTCTCCCATTCAGTGGTTTGTCTTTTAAATTTGTTGATGGTTTCTTTTGCTGTGCAAATAATTTTTAGTTTGCTGTAGTCCATTTGTTTATATTTTCTTTTGTTTTTCTTGTCTTAGGAGATGTATCAGATAAAATATTGCTATGAGCAATGTCTAAGATTTTACTGCCTATATTTTCTTCTAGTATTTTTATTGTTTTAGGTCTTACATTGAATTATTTGATTCAGTTTAAATCTATTCTTGTGTGTGGTATAAGAAAGTTGTATAGTTTCATTTTTCTACATGTGTATATCCAATTTTCCCATCACTATTTATTGAATAAACTATGTTGAGCCTATGTATGTGCATGTTTTCTCCTGTGAACAGTAATGGACTGCCAAGGTGTGGGTTTATTTCTGGATTCTCTAGTTTATTGCATTGATCTATGTGTGGTTTTTTGTCAGTACCATGCTGTTTAGATTACTATGGCATTACAGTGTAGTTTGATATTAGGAAGTGTGATTCCTCCTACTTTATTCTCTTTTCTCAGGATCACTGTTGCTATGTGGGGCCTTTTGGTGTTCCATATAAATTTTTAAAATATTTGTTCTAGTTCTGTGAAATACATCATTTGAATTAAAAAAATATATTTATTTTTTTATCATTTTTCAAGTACAGTTATCTCCATTACCCTCCATCCCCTCCCCCCTACCCCACACACCCCTATCTCCCACTTCCAAATCCTACCCCCTTTGGTTTTGTTCACGAGTCCTTTATACATGTTCCTTGACAACACTTCCCCTTCTTTGCCCCGTTACCCCTCCTCCATACCCTATGTTTACCCTTAGTCTGTTCTTTATTACAATGTCTCTGTTTATATTTTGCTTGCTTGTCTGTTTTGTCAATCAGCTTCCACTTACAGGTAAGATAATATGGTAGTTGTCTTTCACCACCTTGCTTATTTCACTTAGCCTAATGATCTCCAGTTCCATCCATGCTGTCCCAAAAGGTAGGGTACTGCTCTTGCACTCTTTCTGCTGTATTTAATATTCCATTGTGTAAATGTACCAAAGTGTATTGATCCACTTATTTACAGATGGGAATTTAGGCTGCTTCCAACACTTGACTATTGTAAATTATGCTGCTATGAATATTGGGATGCATAGGTTCTTTTGAATTGGTGTTTCAGGGTTCTTTGGGTATAATCTCAGCAGTGGAATTACTGGAACAAATGGCAGTTCCATTTTTAATTTTTTGATGAAACTCCATACTGTTTCCACAGTGGCTGCACCAGTCTGTATTCTAACCAACAGTGTACTAGGGTTCCCTTTTCTCCACAACCTTGCCAGCACTTTTTGTTTGTTGATTTCTTTATGATGGCCATTCTGACTTGTGTGAAGTGGTATGTCATTGTGGTTTTAATTTGCATCTCTATGATGGCTAGTAATGTTGAGGATCCTTTCATATGTCTCTGTATGTCCTCCTTGGAGAAGTGTGTGTTCAGGTCCTTTGCCCATTTTTTTTTTTAATTTAAGTAATAACTTTATTGTTGTTCAATTACTGTTATCTGCATCCTCGCCCCTCCCCTCCTCCCTCGCCCCACCTCCCTCCCAGCATACCTCCTCCCCCTTGATTCTGTCCATATGTCCTCCATAGTGGTTTTTGAAAACCCTTCTCCCCATTGTCCCCTCCCCCCTCCCCCCTGGCTATTGTTAGACTGTTCTTAATTTCAATGTCTCTGGTTATGTTTTGCTTGCTTTCTGCTTTTGTTGATTATGATCCAGTTAAAGGTGAGATCATGTGGTATTT